>JAYXIM010008564.1:0-21324 GCA_037575425.1 Anastrepha fraterculus | reverse complement strand
CTACAACATTTTCTAAATTACAATGGTCAAATTTACTATTGTCTTCATAATTATTCTGATTTCTTGATGTTTGAAATGCAATAAGAAAATATCTAGGTTTAGCACTAGATGATGTTATATTCCAGGTATAAGTCTTTACAGCTGGAATTGCAGTAGTACAATAGTATCTCCAATTTCTAAAATACATTTGAAAGTTTGTATTATTTGAAATTTTTTTATTAATTTCATGATCAACTTCAACTGAAAATTTAACATGAGGCATTCTCCATATAATTTGATTAATATCAATAGAAAAAGTATGATCATTTAAACTACTATCAATAATTAAACAATTTGTATCATCATTTGATCTTATTAATTCTAATTTTTGATTAATTCTAAAAATGAAATTTTTGTAATCATCAAAAAACCCAATTAATATACACAATGGAATGCTAACAGAAAAATAACCTTTCTTATTAAAAACATTACCTTTATTTACAATTTGCCAACCAGCATTATTTAATGGTAAATCATTAGAAAATGATGCTAAGCCTTTAATTGTTGTTGTTATTCCAGGATTTTCAATTTTATCAATTTCAACTGAATTAATAAAATATGTAATTTTACTAAACAGATTTATTATACCATTATTCACAAAATTTATTTTATCAGGATTAAGTTTATCTAATATTTTACCATCTTTATCTTTAGCAATAATTTGACCTCTAATATTAAGTAAACTTTTTGATGGTAACGTTTTAATGTCTTGATTATTAATATTTATTTCTATTGGTCTTCCATATTCGTTTAATAAAGTTGAATTAGATGGTAAATGTTCATAAAAGTCATAAGATTCAATACCTTTTTCTTCTTTCATTTATTTAACTAAAAAATATTATTAAAAATTTACTAATATGTGCTCGAAACCTATGTTTAAAATAATTGTAGTCTTGTATTTAATTGTCTTATCAAATTATAAAAAAACATTATTAATAGAATAATAATTAGTACCATTGAAATGTATTCATTTTGCATTATTTTATCTATTCCATTTGAAATAATAAAATCTATTTTTGATAATTGATTATTTTTATCACATTTTATTTTATCTTCCATTTAAATAATAATTTTTTTCCATTTTTTGAATTAATGACATAATATTATATAATAATTCTTTTACTTCATTCATATTCGTTAAATTTTCTCCACTAAAATCGCTTAGTTTGATATTATTTTCATCAAGTTTAGATGCTAATTTGGTAGTACATTCTGTATTTGATAATTTTATTAACGACTTTAAATTATTAATTTCATTATAAGATAACATACTAATATAAATAATAGCAATGATGACTATTATAAGTGTTGTTATTATTGCAATTTTTGTTATACTATTTGAATTGTTGGCATATATATTACCCTCCCAATAAAGATCAGATTTACTATTATTTTCGAGTGGTATTATTTTCACATGCATTTTTATAATTTTTATTCAGAATTATTATTTGTATTTATTAAGATATTTTTTTTATTTTTTATTTTTTATATATCAAATTGAAAAATTCATCATCAGTTAATTGTCTACTTTTCTTTTTTATAGTTGGCATTTCATTTTTACATTTTATTAATTCTTTAGCTTTATTACGTATTTTTTCATAATTTTCTTCAGTCATCATTGTATTTCCATCTGCTAAATTTTCAATTATATTTTCCATTTGATTGTTTTCTACTACTAATTGATTCTTTTCTTCTACTAATTGATTTATTAGATCAGAGGAAACTGTTTGTGCAAATTCTAATATCATTTTTTCATTTATAAGTTCATGTACTATTTCTCTACTCGCTTCAACTGCAATACAATTATTATATTCCAATATATTATTATTAGTTTTTCTAATAATTCGTGCATGATTATGCCATTCATCATTAGGATCATTAGCAGCAATATTTAAACGTTTAACAAATGCAGATCTATTTTGTATAAATTTAGGATTATTACGTAAAAAAAGTTTAGTTTCTTCAATTTGTTTATTAATTTCTTCCCTATTAATTGTTTTCATATTATTAAGTCTTAATTTCAATACAGGAGGTTCATTTTTTTGAATAGTTGTAATGGTATGAATATTTGACATTTTGGCAATTTTAATGGTTTACAAAAATAAATTTATTATTTATAATAATAAAAAATATTCAAAAAAAATTTATATATATAAATTATAAAATAAATTAAAAATGAATTCAAAGAAAATGATATCACCAGCACAATATTATATACCATCACAACCACCTCTAAAAAAACAATCTAATTTAAGTATTGTAAAACAACATATATCTAGTTTGAAAAATGCAAAAGTTGGTGTAAATATACCAAAAAATATGAATGAATTAAATCAATTTAGAGCTGAAAATTATGCATATGAGTATTTAAAATCTGCACTTGCTCGCAAGATAAATAAAACTGATTTTTGTAAACAAAAACATATTTCCCCTAATACACTAAATATTGGACTAAAAAACATTGGTATGAATACTATACGTAAAACTAATAAACAAGAGAATAAACAAGAACAATTGCGAATAAATGAGAATAAACAAGAACAATTGGGAACATTTGAGAATGATTCAAACCAAGAAAGAAAGAAAGATAGAAAAAAAGGTGGATATAATTATAAAGCTGAAATTATTACTGAAAATTTCTAAAAATTTGGTAAATATAATAAATATAATAATTATCCAAATAAATAAATAAATACATCACATTTTCTATTATAATAAATGGTACGATATTATGGTAGTGGTATTATAAATAATCTTATAAATAATCTTCCATTTGAATTACATTCTCCAGGATATAATTATTTATGACCTGGTACTAATCTTGAATTAAAACTTGAAAATGATATACATCCAATTAATAAATTAGATGAAGCAGCTAAAGAACATGATATTGCATATTCTAAAAGTAACGATATAAAGAAAAGACATGAAGCTGATAAAATTTTAGAAGATAAAGCATGGTCAAGAGTTTCAGCAAAAGATGCTAGTTTATCAGAAAAAGTAAATGCATATTTAACTACTAATGCTATGAAATTTAAAAGAAAAATGGGTATGGGTTTGACAACTCACAATTCATCAACTGAAGAATTGATAAATGTTGACTCTGTTAACGGTTCACAAAGTGAACATAATAGAAATGAAAATGAAATTAATTTTATTCCAAAATGTGGACGATATATTAAATATCCAATATCACTAAATGAAGATCAACAAAAACAAGTTTATGATGCTATGAAAAATAAAACAGATATTACTATAAAATTAGAACCAATTCAATTACAAAGAACTAAAGAAAGTGTAATGAATGAAACATATTTACCATTAACTAGAAAACAAATTAATTCTATAAAAAAACATGTTTCACAAAGTCAAACAGGTTTACAAAGTAAACATTTGGATAATAATAAAACTACTTTTAAAATTTTTATATTAAAATTATCTATGTCCCAGTTACAAAGTTTTAATAATGAAAAAATTGGAGGATTTTTACCAGCACTATTACCACTTATTCCAGCAATAGGAGCTGCAGTTACTGCAGTAACAACATTATATAGAGCATATAATGATAAAAAAACTAACGATAAATTATTAGAAGAAAAAATACGTCATAATAAAGCATTAGAAGAAAAAAATTTAAAATCTGGTAATGGTATGTTACTTAAAAAATCTGGTAATGGTATGTTACTTAAAAAAATTTGATTTTGAATTAATTCCAATTAAACCATTAAGTAATTATGATTTAAAAAAATATGCTAGAAAATTGAATATAGCAAATTTTAGGGGTGTATTCATGAAAGATAGATTACCAAAAAAGATAAAAGATATAGAATGTGGAATAATAAATTTAGATAATAATAATGGTAATGGTACACACTGGGTAGCATATAAAAAATATAATAATCATATTTTTTACTATGATTCCTTTGCTATAAATAAATTACCAATATTAATAGAGAAATATTTCAAAACTAATGAAAATACTGTAATTTTTAATAATAATATTGATCAAGAAATAAATGAAATAATTTGTGGTCATCTATGTTTAAAATTTTTACTTAATTAAATAATGCCGACTATATCATTAGATGGAAATACTTCAATAATTTCATGTAATTTTGATGAACCAATAATTTTAGATAATAAACATGATTTTGAAATGTGTTTGCTTAATTTTTCTACTTATAATTCTATACCGAATATATCTGAAAAATTAAAAAATAATATTTTACATTATGTTTCTGATGGAAATGATTCACAAGATAATTTACATACAATTAACAGTGTTAACAAAATAATTACATTCCCAACTGGTTCATATGAAATAAATGATATAAACAATTTTATAAAAGAGAAAATAAAGGGTATTACTATTAAACCAAATATGACAACATTAAAAGTTGAAATTAAAAGTAATTATATTATTGATTTTACACAAAAAAATTCCATAGCTTCATTACTAGGATTTAGTGAACAAATTATTCAACCTAATACATTAGTATCATCTGATTTACCAGTAAATATTATGAATGTTAATTCTATTAGAATAAAATGTAATATTGTAGGAGGTAGTTATGAAAATAATAAACAAACAAATATTATTCATGAATTTTTCATTAACGATAAACCTGGTGAAAAAATAAATGAAATACCTAGAAATTTAATATACTATCCAGTAAATACAAATACTATTAGAAATATAACTATTTATATAGTTGATCAGGATAATAATTTAATTGATTTTAGAAAAGAAAAAATTAGTATAAGATTAAATATTAGAAAAGTGAATTGATATTTTTGAAGAAAATAGTTAACAAAGTTAACATAAATTAAAAAAAAATTCTTAATAAATTAAAAATGGTTGAAAATTTTCCTGAGGAAACAATTCAAAAACAAAGATTATATCAAAAAATAGTAAATGGTCAAAAAATATGTTTATCTATTATAAACGGTAAAAAAATATGTTTTTCATGTTTGGAAGAAAAAAATATTTCTGATTTTATTTCAAATAAAAGATATTGTAAAAACTGTTACAATCAAAAATATGCATATCGTAACACATTACCACATAGAACTCAAAGAGTAGAGTGTGAATGTGGAATGAATTATACTGTATTAAATAAACAACGTCATTTTAAATCTCAATTTCATATTAAATATATTAATAATAAAGAAAATAATTAATAATTTATTATAAAGTAGCGAAATTAATTTCTAAATTACATCACAATTAAAAGTATTATGATATTATTTAGTGAAGAGTAATCAAAATATTTAAAAAAAATTTTTCTATATAAATAAGGAAAAATTAAGTAAAAATATCAAATAAATAAAAATGAATTCATTTAATATTAAAGAATTGAAATCCAAAAATTTAAAAAATCTAAAAAAATATATTAGAGCAAATAAACATATTTTTCAATTGCCAAAATATTGGTATAATAAAAATAAAAATAGTTTATTAAACATAATAAGTGTTTTAATAGAAAAGCATAATAATGATGTTATTCAAAATATATTTCAAAATTTTGATGATTATGAATTTAATTTTAATTATATTGATGAAAAAATTGTATCTAGACCTATTGTAAAAAAATATGGTAACTTATGTACAGATATTGTATTTGAAAATAATGAAAAAATTGATATTAATCATCATTTAGATCTATTAAGACCAAATTTTTATTCATACATTAATAAAGGTGTAGTAAAATATATTCATTTTAAAGTAAGTATAGTTGTAGAAGTAATTCTAGCAAAAAAAAGTAATATAACATTTCCTTATTATTATCGATCTGGTACACATATAGTTAATTGTCATAACATTGTTGAAAAAATTGATTTAATGATCGAGGAAATAATTAATAAATTTCATGGATATTGTACTATGAAAACTGGTATTGAATTTTCTAGAATAGTACAAACTACTATATCAAGAGATAAATCACAACCATTACTTGGTGGATCATATATTCCATTTACTAATATGAATTGTATTAACATTAAAAATATTGATAATAAATGTATTTTATATTGTATCTTATATTTTATTCATCAAGATGAAATTGTTAAAGATCCTCAAAGACCAACAAAATATAAAAAATATCTTGAAGATTTAGAAAATGATGATAAATTTAAAAATCTAAATTTAGAATTTCCATTTATAATTAATGAAGAAAATGTTAAAAAATTAGAAGATTATTTTAATATTACCATGAATTTTTATCATTATGATTCAGAAGAAAATGATACAACTGAACAAATTCAATTAATATATAAAAGTAATTCTTTTGATTTTCAAAGAAAACATATTAATATTTTATATTTAGAAGAAAATATTACCAAAGAAAATATTTCCAAAGAAGAAACATACAAATCTCATTTTGTAGTTATTAAAAATTTATCTGGATTTTTAAGTGGTAAAATTCATCATCAAAATGAACATCTATATATCTGTAATAAATGTTTTAAAAAATGTAAATCAATGAATGACTTGGAAGAACACGTTCACATATGTTACACATTAAAAGATGATAATAATATAATACAAAATATAAAGTTACCTAAAGAGGGTGAAAATATTTTAAAATATAAATCTAATGGTGCAGAATTATTTCATCCATATACTTTATATGCTGATTTTGAATGTACTTTGGAAAAAATTAATAAAAGAAAATCTGATAAATGTAAAAATACAATATTACTTCATGAACACATTCCAAATAGTTATGGTATTTATAATACTTATAATAAACAATATATTACAAAGAATAATTCTAATAAAAAAAGATTGTTAAAGTCATTTTTAGATACTTTAATAAAATATGCTAAAGATTATAATACTGTAAGAAAAATTAATCATGAATTAATTTTTGATAAAGATTCTTCACAAAAATTTGATAATACTAAAAACTGTGAAATTTGTAATACCATCTTTTCTAAAGAAGAAATTAAAAAATGTTGGGATCATGACCATACAACTGGTAAATATAGAATGGCTTTATGTAATACATGTAATCTAAAGTTAAAGATGCCAAAATTTTTACCAATTATTATTCATAATTTAAAAGGATATGATTCAAAACTATTTCTAAAATATTTAGATGAGTTTCATCCTGAAACTGAAACTAGTGTTTTAGCAACAAGCACTGAAAAATTTAAACAAATTAGAAAACCAGTTATTGTAGATGAAACTAAATATTTAAAATGTAATAAATGTAAATATAATTATAATTTAATAACAAAAGACACTTGTTATAAATGTGAATCAACAGATTTAGAATTACATACTGTTACCGAAAAAATAGAATTAAGATTTATAGATTCAATGGAATTTATAAATACTTCATTAGATAAAGCTGTTAAAAATTTATTAGATGTTAATGATATATATTGTGTAACATGTAAGAAAATAAGAAAAATTGATTATGTATCTTACAAGGTAGGTAAGAATAGTAATAACATATATGCTTGTAGTACTTGTTCAGCTTGTAATACTAGAAATATAAAATATATTAATTTTGATCATTTAGAAAACTTTAATAATGTTTTTAAAGATTTATCATTAAAAACTAAATGTTATTTACTTAGAAAAGGTGTATATCCATATGAATTTATTGATGATTATAAAAAATTAAGTATAACAACACTTCCACATCTTGAAGATTTTAATTCATCATTAAATGGAAATATTAATATTAATGATTATAAATTTGCAGATAAATTTTGGAAACATTTTAATTGTAAAACATTTAGAGACTATCATAACTGGTACTTGAAATTAGATGTTATACTTTTAAGTGATGTATTTGATAATTTTAGAAAAGAATGTTTTAAAAATTATAATTTAGATCCAATACATTATATAAGTTCACCACATTTAAGTAATTCAGCTGCTTTAAAATTAACCAAACAAAAATTAGAATTATTAACAGATCAAGATATGTATGAATTTTATGAAAGTGGAACTAGAGGTGGAATATCACAAATTGCACATAACTATGCTAAAGCTAATAATTGTTATTATTACGTTGACTCTGTCAATGGTTCACAGAGTGAACTCGATGACATTGTAGAACAAGTTTATAAATTAAGTAAAGAGGAAGCTTCTCTTAAAAGTATATACGATTCTAAAAAATTAACAAGTTATATTTTATATTTAGATGCAAATAACTTATATGGATGGGCTATGTCACAAAAATTAAGTGTTGGTAATCATGAATGGTTAAATGAAGATGAAATTAAATACTTTTATAATATTAATAATATTATAAATAAAGATTTTGATAATGGTGATATTGGATATACATTAGAAGTTGATATAAATATTCCTACAGAATTACACAACTTTTATAATGATTATGCTCCAGCACCACATCATTATGTTCCACAATTTGAAGATTTATCACCAAATCAAACAGACTTAATTAATAAAGGTATTGGTAGTAAACCAAATGATAAAATTAAGAAATTAATGTGTACGTTATTACCAAAGAAAAATTATATAATTGATATAAGGTTATTAAAAGAATATTTAAATAATGGGGTAGTTTTAACTAAAATTCATAGAGGTATTAAATGTAGACAAGAAGCATGGTTAAAAAATTATATTGAAAAAAATACAATACTTAGAAAGAATGCTAAAAACGAATTTGAAAAAGATTTTTTCAAACTTATGAATAATAGTGTATATGGTAAGCAAATGGAAAATGTTAGAAATAGATTTAATGTTAGAATAGTTAAAACTGAAAAAATTATGAGAAAACTAATAAGTAGAAATACATATCAATCAAGAAAAATAATAGATAGTAATATGTGTGTAGTATTTGGTAAGAATACAAATATTAAATTAAATAAACCTATCTTTGGAGGACAAAATATTTTAGATTTATCAAAACTATTAATGTTTAAAATGTATGTACAACTTAAAACTAAATATGGTAATAGAATGAAATTATTAGGAACAGATACTGATTCATTTATTCTTTATTTTGAAGGTAAATATATTGGTGATGATTTTGATATTTATTCTGAAATGAAAGATGATCTAGATAATTATGATACCAGTGATTATATTGATAATTTTCCAATTGAAGACTTAAAATCTAATATTAATAAAAAAGTACCAGGAAAATTCAAAGATGAATATAATGGAATACCAATTAGAGAATTTTGTGGACTTAGAAGTAAAATGTATGCATTTAAGACCGATGTTTGTGATAAAAAAGTTTGCAAAGGAATAAAGAAAAATAATATTAAAAGGTTAACAATTGAAGATTATAAGAATTGTTTAATTAATTTAGAAAATAAAAATGAAACTGTTCATAATATTAGATCATATGATATGAAGCTATATACTACAGAAGAAAATAAAATTGGATTATCACCCTATGATGATAAATTTTATTTCAATAAAAAGTTGAATAATAATGATAACGATAAGTTAAATAAGACTTACAAATTACCCTGGGGACATTATGAAATAGGAAATGTAGGTAACTAAAACGAACCCCTCCTTTTTACTATACATTAAATTATTAATTATATTAGATTAAGTTTTTTTTTAATTTCAAATGAAATATGATGTGAACATATTTCAACGATGTTGAATATTTGAATTTTTATTTTGATTTATTATTTTTGTTTATCATTTATATATGTATGAATTTTTTAAATTATTTTTGAATTATATTTGTTTCAATTTGTAGTTTACTTTCTTGAATATCTGTTTCACTTTCTTCAATATTTAATTGTTTTATATATTCATCTACTTGAATACTTTTATCAATCTTATTATTTTGATTAATATTGTCTTTATTTTGTAAAACTAAATCTTTAAGATAATTATCAATTAAAATTTGTTTTTCCGAATAACTATCCAATTGTTTTTCTAAACTGTTTTTAAAATTTTCAATATGTGTATCTATAAAATCTACTCGTTTAGTTAGGTTAATAATATCTTGATTTAAATTATTTTCTAATTGTTCTATTTCTTTATATACAACACCAAAAGCTGTCACATTATCTTTTTCTTGTTTTTCAACTTCTTTTTGAAGTAGTTGATTTAATTCCATTAATTTACTAATAATCTCTCTCATTTGATCACTATTTGAACGAATTTCTTCAACTTCATTTTCTAATGATATTATTCTGTTAAGAGAATATTCATTAGATGAATTTATTTCTGAAAAAGATTTTTGTCCAAACTTATCAATTCCCATTTATTAAAAAAAAAATTTTTAATTTATTTAAATTTATATGTAATTTAATTAAACAGTTAATACGTTTCCTTCGGAAACCGTTGACAGAGTCAACATATTTTCTTCTCTTAGTTCCTCAATAATATTCATAATTTCATTATGTATTTCTGGACTATCATTTCCTGCATTATACTCTCCTAACAACAAATTTAATCTATCTTTTAATTCATTAATATCATTCCAATAAACACGTTCACATTGTGAACGATTCGCAAAACGAACATATTCAGTAGGTAAACTAGTTTTAATTTTAAAATTTTGTAATGATTTTGAAAGATTATTTTTTAAATTTAAACCAGATCCTACTTTTTCTTTTATAATTTTATTTTTAATCAATATTGGTCTAATAAAATTCATATATTTATTTCCAACGCTAGATTTAATACGTTTAGAACTTTTGTCATTATTTTGCATGTAAGCATATGTTGATAATATAATTTCTTCATAATTTTGTAAATCATTATTTGTTACAGCTGTTGATGGTTCTTTTAAAGTTATTAATTCCCATAACCCTTTTGTTCCATTATAAGTTTTATTATTTAAAATAATATCATTATTACTAATTTTTACTTCAGTATTACCAATCCATAAATCTTTGCCATCTTCAGATCTTAGACCAAAAATATTGTCACATAATTTCATATCAGAATTATTTAAATTTAAATATTTCATTGCCATATTTCCAATTTTTTCGGAAATAAATTGTACTGGTGTAGATAACGTTTCATTTGCACTACGCAAAAGAGCGTCTTTTGATGTTGATGGAGTCAACTGTTCGCTTCGTGTTGTTGGTGTACTTTCAACTAATTTTTGTTTGTTTGTTTTTCTAATTGGTGATAGTTGCTTTTCGTTAAATTCATTAGTTTGTAAATTCATATTATTGTCAAACGGTTTCGACTCCGTTGAAACATGTTCACTCTGTGAACCGTTTCCTTCGGAAACGTGTTCCTTTCGGGAACGGTTTCCTTCGGAAACATGTTCACTTTGTGAATGTCCATCTATTGTTTTTTTATATGATTGATTTGATTGATTTAAATCTACTATTAAATTTTTAAAGCTATCATTTAAATTGTGAACATTAATAACTGATTGATTTAATGGTTGAATAATTGCTTGAAGATCTTCATTAATTTTTTCTTGTTTTATTACTTTGTTTAAATTAAATTGTTGAAGTTTATTTTTTAAGTCTTTTTGTGTTTTAATATATTCTTTTAAAACTTTATCTGATATCATTGTTATTTAATTAAAATAAATTTTAAATATTTTTGAAATGGATAAAGATGAATTTATTGATACTAAAAATAATGATTTTAAAATAGCAAAAGAGTTGCATAAACCAGTAAGAAAAAATTTTGAAAGAAGAAAAATTATTACTAAAGGCATAAATGAACTATGGGCAGCAGATTTACTAATTATGACAACAGTTAATGTTAGAATTAATAGAGGATACAAATATATGCTTAATGTAATTGATACATTTTCTAAATTTGCTTATATAGAGCCATTAAAAAAGAAAGATGGAAAAACAACTTCTGAAGCATTTTTAAATATTATTAAAAAAGCAGGTTGTGTACCAAAATTACTTCATACAGATTCTGGTAAAGAATTTTTAAATAAACATTTTCAAGAAGTTTTAGATAAATACAATATTAACATGTATCAAACATTTAGTGAAAAGAAATCATCAATTGTAGAAAGATTTAATAGAACCATTAATGAAAAACTAAAAATACGATTTGAAATTCAGAAAAATACTAATTGGATTGATGTAATTGATAAAATATTATATGAATATAATTACAAAGATGTACATAGAACTATTGGTATGAAACCTTGTGAAGTAAATGAAAAAAATGAACAATTAATTTTTGATAATTGTTTTAAAATTAATAGAAACAATTTAGAAAAACCAGTTTTTAAAATTGGAGAAAAAGTAAGAATTCAATCACATAAAAAACAATTTGAAAACAAATATAAAAATAATTGGACTCGAGAAATATTTTATATTAGTAAAATTTATCCATCTAATCCAATAACATATTTAATAAGAGATTTAAATTATGAACCAATATTGGGTAAATTTTATAAATTTGAACTTCAAAGAGTTCAAATTTGAAGTTTCAATTATTTTGCGTCCACCCTCTTCTAACGCTAAATACATACTGCACTTGTAACCATGTTTGACTTTGTCGAAACATGTGTTGATGTATAAAAGCTTAATTGAATATTCTAGACCAAATATTATGCTTATCTTGCAATTTGTGAACATATTCAACAGTATTTCATTTTTTGGTTTGTGCTTATGCTTATTCTATTTATAGATTGTGAGCAATGCTGATAAGATCAGATCAGCATTGCTTGCTTTGCATACTACTCAGCTGTAATTACATTATTTCAGAATATGATGGTTAGATGAGTTGGTTAAGCAGTTGGAATTATAACAATAATTTTGTTGCAAGTTCGAATCTGACTAAAAGACTCTTGTTTTGAGGAGTTCGTCGTTTTTTTGAAAGGTACTTTAAAAAATAAATGTATCCTTTTTTATTTTTTTTTTTTGAATAGATTACTTTAAATATTTTGTAATCAATATTTTAACATTTTTTCACTTAATAGACATCGACCCAACTCAAAATTTTTAACTTTTTTTTTTGAGATAATATAAGCTAAAAAAATTAGTTAAATGTTAAAAAATGTTAAAATTTTGAGTAACTAGTTATATTAATATTTTTGAGGTACTAGTAATCAATATTTTTGAGGTACTCGTAGTTAATATTTTTAAGATACTTGTAATCAATATTTAGGGTGGACTACAGTTTGTAGTCCACCCCTATATTATAGTTACTCGTAGTTAATATTTTTGAGGTACTCGTAGTTAATATTTTAACATTTTTTCACTTAATATACATCGACCCAACTCGAAAAATCAACTAAAATGTTAAAAAATCAACTAAAATGTTAAAAAATCAACTAAAATGTTAAAAAATCAACTAAAATGTTAAAAAATGTGACATTTTTTCAATTTTTAACTGAAAATTTTGATATTGTCCTGGTTTCTGAAAAAATGTCAAAATTCTTAACACGAAATTTTGGGCATTTTTTCAATTTTTAACTCAAATTTTGATATTGCGCTGGATCACGGAATATACATACTACTATTGGCATATGTTTATTGTACTATCAGTCCACGCGTATTTTACTCATAATATCACTTTTGTTTTCAAAATTCCGAGGTGGTAACTGCGACGTGGAGTATGCCCCGCGCGCTGGTCGTCTGTCCCATCTTTAACTCCGACGTCTTGCTCGAACTCGTGGAAGCTGAGCAAAATTTGACAGTCGATATGATAGCTCAGAGGTTAAATTCTTCGCATGGAACAGTTCACAATCCCCTGGTTCAGTTGGGAAAGGTTCCAAAACTGAAGAATAGACGCAAAGTTTTGTTTCACCACGACAACGCAAGACCTCATACCGCAAGGCAAACATTAGGCAAGCTGAACGAGCTCGGATGGGAGCTAATGCCGCATCCATCATACTCTCCGGATATTGCACCTTGTGATTATCACCTTTTACGTGGACTTGAATCCCATATGAGTAACAAGAACTATTTCTCAAAAGAAGTTATAAAAAGGATATCGAAGCGTATTTTGGTTTCAAGGACAAACAATTTTTTGAGCAAGGAATTAAAAAGTTGCCTAAATGTTGGGAAGACATTGTAAATAATGAAGGAAAATATATTATTGATTAATAAATACTTTAAACATCTTTTTTATTAATTTTAAAACCACCTTTAAAAAACGCACGAGCTTATGGACTGACCTGATATATATATATATATATATATTTATATATATATATAAGTATATATACGAGGTGTGTTCAAAAAGTATCGCGAATTTTGAACTTTCGCAGGTTACGTATATTCGAATTTAGGTTTTTTTTGTGGCGATATGTTGGTACTCATGTCTCTCACTCATGCCGACGAGTGCGGCCATTTGGAATGTTCAGTTAATTATTGACAGCTGCTTTGCACGTGTTTCGGCTCGTCTTCAATTTTTACCTATTCTAAAAGATGGATCAAAGATCCTGTATCAAATTGACTGTGTTATACCGAGAAGCTACTTTGGACCAAAGCAACCTTTATCGGTGGTACAAAATGTTCTCAGAAGGCCGAGAAGATGTGAACGACTAAAAGCGTGCCAGACGCCCGAGCACTTCAACAACAGACGAAAAATTGATGAAGTGAAGAGAATGATATTGCACAATCGTCCAATCACCGTTGGAAAAGTTGCGGAGGACTTAGACATATCGATTGGCTCGTGCCATTCGATTGTTTTCAATGATTTGGGCATGAGACGGGTCGCCGCAAAATTCGTACCAAAACTGCTCAATTTCGACATCGCATGAACATTGCTAATGAGATGTTGGACTCTGTTCGCGATCACACAAATTTGCTTCAGAGGGTCATAAGTGGTGCCGAATCGTGAGTTTATGGTTAAACGGTCAATAAGGAATATTACCTGCAAGTTATGCGAAGCAATTCGCCAGAAACGCCCAGATTTGTGGAAGAACAAAAATTGGCTCATGCATCACAATAACGCCCCTGCTTTTCCTATTTGTGGTTTGCGTCTTGATGTTGTTCCAAAAATGGAGGAGCCTACAGTTTCAAGCCGACTCCGAATGGCAGATATTTTTCAAGGAGCTTTTTCATGGCAGAAATACACTCGGAGGCTTCCCATTGCCTGCCGAGAGGCGACTGCTATTAGAAAAAAATGTTTTCTTCATTTTGGTATTTCGCCGAGATTCGAACCTACGTTCTCTTTGAATTCCGAATGGTAGTCACGCACCAATCCATTCGGCTACGGCGACCGCATAAGTTGTACTATATAAGTAGAGTATAAAAAATATGGACCCATTTTCGCAGTTCTCAGCCTTAGGAAGAAGTCTATAGTGGATTAAATGCCTTTATGATTCCATAAATTGTGAAAGAGTTGCTGATAAATAAACGAGTTCCAAAAGCTAACAGAACGTTTTGAAAATAACAACATACGTTTTTCGGAAACCCGAATTAGTTTATTCAAAATAGTCTCTTACCGACTCATTAAAGCAATTTACAAATTTTTACGGCATGTGGAATAAATTTTTTAGTTTGCCAGCCAGAATTTCGATGATTAGTTGACTTTAACGCTCACAAAATCTTTCACTTTCAACAGAAAATGTTGACAGTGGTGACAGTTGCAATGTGATTTTTCATCGAAAATACGGTCAGAAGTGTCGATCATCACAAATCATCATGCATTGCACTACAGCTGGTTGAATCAGTGTTTTATAAATTTTGGTTTTCGTTCTTCTACTCAAGAGCTTGCTTTTTAACAGTTTAAGGTAAGAAAAACGTTTTCTGTTTGCAGCGTATACACAGACTTGGATAGCTATCGTTGTACCGCCCTAGATATTTAATTTGATCCATGCTTTCAAATTTATCATCACCACAAATAGGAGGAGGAGCTCGGCCAAACACCCAAAAAGGGTGTACGCGCCAATTATATATAGCTACAATATATATATGATTGTAAGGACTGTACATCTGTTAATTGGGGGGATTTTTAAATGGTGGAACGCTTCGCCTTCTCACGTTGGCTCACTCCCAAATTTCGAGGTTGTAAAAGGCCTCGTATACGTAGGAACCAGCATTAACACCAATAACAATGTCAGCCTAGAACTCCAACGTAGAATCTCTCTTGCCAACAAGTGCTACTTTAGACTGAGTAGGCAAATGAGTAGTAAAGTCCTCTCTCGACGAACAAAACTAATACTCTACAAAGCTCTCATCATGCCCGTCCTAATGTATGGCGCAGAAGCGTAGACGATGACAACATCCGATGAAGCGACGCTTAAAGTGTTTGAGAGAAAGATTCTGCGTATGATTTTTGGATCTTTGCACGTTGCCAACGGCGAATATCGCAGGCAATGGAACGATGAGCTGTATGAGCTTTACACCGACATAGACATAGCGCAGCGAGTAAAGATCCAGCGGCTACGTTGGCTGGGTCATGTCGTCCGAATGTTAAGTCCTGCAAGGTATTCCGTTTTGCTTTCATTGATCCTTAATCTACAGAATTTTGCTTTCATTTGAAGTGAAGAAGGAGTACTCCATTTTTTAGAACATTCATGAAACTCGCGGCACAAATAATAGATAAAAATTCATTAATAGGCATATCTAAATTAGAGCGGTATCGTCGTTTATTTGTAAAAAATTTCTCATGCCAATAACATTTGTGTGAATGAAACTGAAGTGGCGCGGCGGCAACGCTGAGCGTTTGGAAAATCAGCGTGTTAGGAGGTGATGTTGGCTGCAGAAAACGAAGAAGTAGTCATTTTTGAAGCACCCTTTAGTTGTTGTTCCTTGATTTAACGTAGCGCTAGTTGCTCTTAAAACGCGACGTTTGCTGCTTTCACTTCAGTCTAAAAATTGGTTGTCTAAAAATTTGTTCACAGTTTTCAGTTGACCAACATGTTGCTCATCATCATCTTCACCATCGTGCTGCAATCACGTATACCATTGTCTGGAACGACATGAACAACTATTACCACAAACTTAGTTCATTCAATCAAAACGGTTCGGCATCAATAGGCATCAATTTCGTAGTGATTACTTCAAAATACTGCCACTGCAGACACAATAACTCCGCTGCTGTTTGTCCGAACTTCATAAAACCTGAAGTGAAGAATCTACCTTCCCGATACGTGCTAGTAAATTGTCAATGGTCGAATCCAAGGATGATAGATTACCTGCCAATCCTGCTTCAGCTATGATGAGAAACGACATAATGCAAGTAACTTCAGTTGTCACGTCACCCAAGGATAGATACCAGGTTTGCTGGTGTTGTTGTTGTAGCAGCATAAACAATCCCTATACATATATGGGGAATGCTGTTGTTGGCCGGATATAAAACCGGGTCGTTCCGGGTACGTAGAAACGACTGTCGTGGGAACGGACAGGTTTGCTATTTAGTTATGGTGAAAAATAAAATGGTGAGGGGAACTTTGGCTGCCACGTCACATTATATATTTTTATCAACAAAAATGCATTCGCCTATATTTTGTAGATGAAAAAAATGCGAATTATGTGCACAGCCCTCGTAATTATTTTTTATTATCACCCTAGTAATTACACAAACCGGTTCGCAAGTAGATACATATGTATGTATGTATGTAACTTTTCCTGGTCCGGATCGTCTGCTTGTGTACCTGGAGTACATAAGTGCCAATCGGTTGAATGCCTCTAGGCTTGTAAAATACCAATAACAACAACAAAATAGAGTTTTTGTAAAAAAAATAAAAATATGCTTGCTCATGCGCATTCGTTCTTAAGCTGTTGCATGCAAGTACATATGTATATAATGCACTATAAAATTGTTGGTTGCAATAAGCCATGCAACATCCAGTGTCATGTAAGTAGGTACATATGCACTTCCACACACATACATACATACATATTTGTAAACGAGTTCATGTATCAGTTCATAAACTCAGTACTCACATATATACATACATACATCCATATGTGTGTGGGTAAATGTTTGATTCGACACATTAATGTAGGACATCACCGTGGAAAAGTAGGCAATTGAAAGCAGAATGAGAACCAGTACCGTCCCATAAGGCGCTAGTTCTGTGCACATTTTTCATTAGTTAGATTTAAATGATCGTTAAATGATATAAGAAAGTAGTGTAACTCCAGGAAATCTCCTAGGCCGATTAGTCAATTATATTTAATTGCATAGAGTTTTTCAAACTCTAGGATGGAGGATGGTTCCATGTGTAGAAGTCCACGCAAGTGGGGAAAGTTACTGATCGCCATTCACTTGGGAGTGGCCAGGACGATTCTTCTACATATGGTTCAAGCAGCTCACAACGCCCGGGATTAGCCCACGTATCCTCTGGTTAGCTTCCGTACACCCGTTCGGGAGTGAGCTAAAGTGAGAAGGCGAAGCATCCCAGCATAGCTGGTTGTGCGCTGGGTTTGGGACCCGCCACTTAAAAAGCCCCCCCAATGAAAACAGCAACAAAGCCTCGGATGAGAACTTCCAACACTGATGACGACCCCTGCAAACGAAATAAGGAATACGATTTGAGGGCATGCACCTGGAATGTCCGGTCCCTTAATGGGGAAGGTGCCTCTTCCCGGCTGGTTGATGTCCTCGTGAGAGTAAAGGCTGACATCACTGCCATCCAAGAGATGCGATCGACGTCTACTACAGCTGCCATGTAAAGGAGCGCAAATTCGGTGTCGGATTTGTTGTGGGAGAGAGACTTCGTCGCCAAGTACTGTCGTTCACTCCGGTGGACGAGCGTCTCGCAACAATCCGCATTAAAGCGCGATTTTTTAATATCTCGCTAATTTGCGCCCACGCCCCGACGGAAGAGAAGGACGATGCGACCAAAGATTCTTTCTATGAGCGCTTGGAACGTTCCTATGAGCGCTGCCCCCGCCACGACATAAAAATCGTGCTTGGTGACTTCAACGCCAGGGTGGGCAAGGAGGGAATTTTTGGTCCCACAGTCGGAAAATTCAGCCTACACAACGAAACATCCGGTAACGGACAGAGGCTGATCGACTTCGCCGGGGCCCGAAACATGGTAGTCTGCAGCACCAGATTCCAGCATAAAAAGATACACCAAGCTACCTGGCTGTCTCCTGATCGAAAAACGCGAAACCAGATCGATCATGTTGTGATAGATGGAAGACACGCTTCTAGTGTATTAGATGTACGTACGATCCGAGGAGCCAACATCGACTCGGATCATTACCTTGTTGCAGCCAAACTGCGCACACGCCTCTGTGCAGCAAAAAACGTACATCTACCTACGCAAAGAATGTTCGACATCGAAAAGCTGCAATCACAACAGACAGCCAGAAGATTCGCCACTCGACTCTCACTCCTGGTCTCGGAGAGCACTGCCCAACACACCGGCATGCGCGAGCAATGGAGCAACATTTCTCGTTCCCTACGTACCGCCGCCGAAGAAGAAATCGGATTCCGGCGAGCCCGAAAAAACAATTGGTACGACGAGGAATGTCATGCTGCCGCCGAAAGAAAAGATGCCGCCTATAGAGCCACGCTGCGATCGGGCGCAACGCGAGCCATGTGGGATCGCTACAGAGAGCTGAAAAAGGAAGAGAGACGTATTATCCGACAGAAGAAACGAGAGGCCGAAATACGTGAGTGCGAGGAGTTTGAGATGCTGGCCAATAGGAACAACGCCCGAAAATTTTACCAGAAAGTTCGGCGGCTTACAGAAGGTTTTAAGACCGGGGCGTTGTCCTGTAAGAACAAAGACGGCGATCTGGTGACTGACGTACAGAGCAATCTTAAATTATGGAGGGAACACTTCTCGAATCTGTTAAACGGTGACAGCTGCGCATGTCATAGAGAATGTGAAGATCCCGATACCCCAATCGTTGACGACGGAATTGTCGTTCCGTTACCCGACCATGACGAGGTAAGAATAGCAATATCACGGTTAAAGAACAACAAAGCCGCGGGCGCCGACGGACTGCCGGCTGAGCTATTCAAACATGGCGGCGAGGAGCTGGTAAGGTGCATGCATCAGCTCCTATGCAGAATATGGTCGGATGAAAGCATGCCTGCCGATTGGAATTTAAGTGTGCTCTGCCCAATCCACAAGAAGGGCGATCCCGCAATTTGTGCCAATTACCGCGGGATTAGTCTTCTAAATATCGCCTATAAGGTTCTAGCGAGCGTATTGTGTGAAAGGCTGAAGCCCACCGTCAACCAACTGATTGGACCTTATCAGTGTGGCTTCAGACCTGGAAAGTCTACCATCGACCAAATATTCACAATACGCCAAATCTTGGAAAAGACCCATGAAAGGAGAATCGACACACACCATCTTTTCGTCGACTTCAAAGCTGCATTCGACAGTACGGAAAGGAGTTACCTGTATGCCGCTATGTCTGAATTTGGTATCCCCGCAAAACTAATACGGCTATGTAAGATGACGTTGCTCAACACCAGCAGCGCCGTCAGAATTGGGAAGGACCTCTCCGAGCCGTTTGATACCAAACGAGGTTTCAGACAGGGTGACTCACTGTCGTGTGACTTCTTTAACCTGATGTTGGAGAGTATCGTACGAGCCGCAGAACTTAATCGCTCAGGCACAATTTTTTATAAGAGCGTACAATTGCTGGCGTATGCCGATGATATTGACATCATCGGCCTTAACAACCGCGCTGTTAGTTCTGCCTTCTCCAAACTGGATAAAGAGGCAAAGCGAATGGGTTTGGTGGTGAACGAGGACAAAACGAAGTACCTCCTGTCTTCAAACAAACAGTCGGCGCACTCGCGTATCGGCACCCACGTCACTGTTGACAGTTATAATTTTGAGGTTGTAAAAGACTTCGTGTATTTAGGAACCAGCATTAACACCGATAATAATGTCAGCCTTGAAATCCAACGTAGAATCTCTCTTGCCAACAAGTGCTACTTTGGACTAAGTAGGCAATTGAGCAGTAAAGTCCTTTCTCGACGAACAAAACTAACACTCTACAAGACTCTCATCATGCCCGTCCTAACGTATGGCGCAGAAGCTTGGACGATGACAACATCCGATGAAGCGACGCTTGGAGTGTTCGAGAGAAAGATTCTGCGTAAGATTTTTGGACCTTTGCACGTTGGCAACGGCGAATATCGTAGACGATGGAACGATGAGCTGTATGAGCTTTACGACGACATAGACATAGCGCAGCGAATAAAGATCCAGCGGCTTCGTTGGCTGGGTCATGTCGTCCGAATGGATACAAACGCTCCGGCTTTGAAAGTATTCGATGCGGTACCAGCTGGTGGTAGCAGAGGAAGAGGAAGGCCTCCTCTGCGTTGGAAAGATCAGGTGGAGAAGGACTTGGCTTCACTTGGTGTGTCCAACTGGCGCCGGTTAGCACGAGAAAGAAACGACTGGCGCGCTTTGTTAAACTCGGCCAAAATCGCGTAAGCGGTTATAGCGCCAATTAAGA
>JAYXIM010008561.1:0-18042 GCA_037575425.1 Anastrepha fraterculus | reverse complement strand
TAAAAATAAAAACAAAAAAAATTTAAAAAAAAGATTAAAAAAATCGTAATAAATTATAAATTAATAACATAAAAACAATAATGTAATTAATACATATAAGATATAATAAGTTGAAAAGAAAAACGAAAGATAAAATAAAAATAAAACCAAAAATATTTTAAAATTAAGCAAATGAAATAAGAATATAAAATAAAATAAATTTAATTAAATTATAAAATAAATTAAATTATATTAAATTGAATTTAACGAAATTAAATTGAAATAAATCATTTTAGAAAAAATTTAATTAATTATAATAAAACATAAATAATAAAATATATACTTAGTCTTGCCATAAATTCCGTAACTCGACAGATGCAAGCAGTTTCTTCGGTGTGACGCGGTCAACGGCCATGAAAATATTCTTTTCACAGATGCGAAATCTTACGCTGTTGAAGAAGTTTTTTTAATAAGACAAAATCTATGCTAAAACTTCTAAAGACGCAAACAATGTGGTTCCAAGGGTTCAGCGTGGCCACCCTCTAGCCTCTGTAATGGTTTGGTGGGGAGTGTCTTGTAAACGCTTTACATCTCTTCATTTCTGTGAAAAAAAGGTGAAGACCGGGGCAAAGGTGTACCAGGAAGATATCTCAGAAGACGTGGTGAAACAGTTGAGCGGTACACTCTCTTCAATGGAGAGCATTGGACCTTCCAGCAAGATTTCGCTCCAGCCTATGAGGCAAAAACCACGCAGCAGTGGCTAAAAACCCATATTTCTGGGTTCATAGCCGCAGAAGATTGGCCATCTGGAAGTCCAGATATAAATCCATTGGACTACAGTTTGTGGTCCGAATTGGAGAACATAGTCTGTCGAAGGCATCACAGACATTTGGAGAATCTCAACAATCTTTGGTTTGAGCAACGCCGTCAATAACCTGCAATAGCGGAATGGTAGAATCGTTTGAAGGCTTGTGTAAAAGCAAATGGTAGCCATTTCGAATTAAAATTAAGTATTGTTTTCTTTTAATACTTACATGATTAAATCAAACTAGCTTCAGTAAAAAAAGTATTATATTTTCATATCAACAACATACTTAACTTTTAACAAAACTTATGGTAGGACTAAGTACATATCGATGGTTTTCGAGAAAAGTGACACAATTCAAAAATACAAAATACTGAGTTGGGTCAGTTTTCTAGATAAGTGACGCGCCAATTTCCAGATAAAAATATATAAACTCTGTAGTTGATTTTTGCTTTTAACGGCAAAACTCCGAATTTGAGTTAATTTTGAGTTTTGTCGCTTTTCTCGAAAACCGTCGATATACGAGTATTGCCCGCCTTCGCTCAAATCAGGCTTGAGGCTTTGGGCACTGATGTGTTAAGAAGCGACCACCTTGGCTCCTTGCCACCACAAGATCTACTCAGATTTCTTCGGAGGTCGGTACATTTAAAGAAAATTAAAAAGGGAATCTGAGTGCAGTACAATGGATTTAATTGTGTCTGAGTGCTGTACTTGCTGGTCTGTCCCGACAAAAAAAAAGTATATTGCTTACCAGAACACGCACTCGTTTTAGAAACAAATTTTTAATTAGAAATTCTCGATAGAGTAGCTTTTGTTTTGCACACAGCTGTAGTTTCTAAATTTTTCACCGCTGTATCTACATAACTCACGCGCATTTCAACATCTATCTGTGCCTGCGCCTGCACTATTTGCTGTCTGATATCTCTTTGGCTAAAAGCGCGCTGATAACTGCGAAACTTTAGTAGATAGCTGCAGGTGCATACAGTATGCCAAATTTTGATATTCGTTTCCACTTATGTAAACACTTTTATTACATTGTTTATGCCATCATATAAATATTAGAGATTAAGCTTTTAGACCCATCCACAGGGGATTCAAATAATGCTTTTATAATCTCACAAATTTGCATAGGTATAGAACTACAAAATTCATTCTCATTTAGTCAGGGACGTAAAGTGGAAATATTATTTCTCTAAACTGATGTTAGTTTAATTAAAAAAATGTATATATATGGAATGTAAGAAAATATTCGCCTGTCACTAACTAAAATAAATCAAAATGCTTAAATATTGTACCTCCCTACGCTATCGAGTTACACGAATGCGATCAGCTATTAATAACTATACTCGTGTGTGTTGTGTGTACATATGCGTACTCTCTTCTAAGAAGTTGTTTCTGCTCAGGTGAACCTGAATCCAAAACTGATTATGTCATAATTCAGCTCAGCTCGGAACTCCAGAAATGATTGCCGCCATTGCTTTCTTTGCGTTATCTGATCAGAGCAAATGAATGAATTATGAAGAGTCATTTTTAGTGCCTAGTTGTGAAACTTTGCCTTAAAATTTATCTTCTCTTTAAATACATTTTGATTTTCTGAACAATCCACTAAATCCACTCCGCTCGACAGTTCCATTTGTTTTATTTATATTGCGGGTGTTCTTAAGAGCTTGAGAACTTAAAATGATAATACAAAACAGAAATTTTGTTGTAATAATTATTTTTATTACAATCTGGTAGATAATTTCTGGCATGTATTTTTGGCATATCTTGATGTCGATGTCGATGAGAACTAATCGGCTAAAAAGCAACCGATACATAAAGAGCCGATTGAGAGGCTTAAATTATTTTCATTGCTAATATGTTGATATAATAAATTGCGATGGAAAATATGCGTAATCTCTATATTCATGCGCTTGAGAAAATGTGTGAAGAAACCTCAGAGCTTCATATGCAAGCACATAGGTACATACATATGTAGTTAAGAGGACTTTTCGGAGCTGAGTGCACTATTTTGAAGGGTAAATGGACGGCGAATTCATTAAGAACTTTCCATTGATTGAATTCAGTTTTTCACAGATTTTCGGAGCAAAATTGGTAAATTCTGGGAAAAGTAACTCATAAATATCGCAAAAGCAAAACCCGTGCACCCGATTTCTTATTCTCAATCTCCTCTGAGGTAGACTAAATCTCTTTTCCAAAGCGAAGTTTTTACCTGTTTTTTCATTTGTTTTATAGCCATTTTTGATATTAAAACCTTTTCCCACGAACCGAAACATTCACCATTTGTATACCTGAACACACGCCATAACAACAGCCAAAATTGAGAAAAGGTCGAAAATTAAAAAAGCATGTTGGAAAAAGAGAAATACCGAAAATTTTCCAAACATGATTTAATTTTTGTATTATTATAAAAACTAAATAAACCATATTTCTTTTTGTAATATTAGGGCTCTTCTTTTCATCAAGACTTAGCAAGTGGCTAATAGATGAAGCAACTGGTACAAATGAACATACATATGTTGGCAACGCGGGAAGAGAGCTGCCTTAAATTGCATGTGTTGGTAAGGCAGTGCGGCCTAATATGCTATATTCATACACGCTAGCGGCGAATCTTACTCGATAACTTTGTTGTTGCTTTCGCATGCAAATTTTTCGTCAAGTTAAAGGAGTATAGAGATAGCGAGACAGTTCTGTTCAATCAACTAACCTCTAACAATACAGTTCACTTTTTCTGTGCCCTCAGAAGCTCGTTAAACTCTCAGGCTAATATGTTTAATACGTTTATTGTATGTTTATGAAGCGTCTAAAATTATGCCTAACATTTTTTCAGGGAGTCAAAATTTCATAATTGAGTTCCGAATTTTGGGTAAATCTTTTTGTTCAAATTTCGAGGTTTTTGTTTTTTTTTAATTATGCTCAAATAAAAGCTTGAACTTTTTTTTTAATGGTACCCAATATACTTTTAGAAACTAAAAATTTCACGATTCAATTCTGCATTATTTATTTATTATGTAACAAACGTAAAATTTGTGTATCCAAATATATGTTAGGTATCACTTTCGAAACACACAAATTTTACGTTTCTTACAAAAACAAATAATAATTTTTTTTTTTCAAATTTTGACTTTTTGATTACTTTCATTATGATCAAATAAAAGCACATACTTTTGCTTACTCAGGATAGAGTTCCAAATTTAAAATATTTCCAAAATTTAAAATATTTTTTTTATTATTTTTTAATATTTTTTTTTTAATTTCGACCTTTTTTTTGTTTTTAAATTATACTCAAATAAATGCTTGGAATTTTTCTTCTAAAATGATACCCGCCATGCTTTTGGATTCTAGAAATTTCTTCATTGAGTTAAAATATTTTCGGTATTTTTTTTTTTATTTAAACAATTTTTTTATTTTTTTTAATTTCGACGTCTCTGATGCTCTATAAAATCATGACATTTTTTCTCCTAAAATGATACCCAACATACTTTTGGATACTAAAAATTTCATCAATGAGTTAAAATGTTTTTTTAATTTTCTTTTTTTAATTTCGACGTTTCTGATTTTTTTTTTAATTCTGCTCAACTAAAGGCTTGGCATTTTTACTTACATACTTTAGGAAACTAAAAATTTCTTTACTGAGCTCCAAATTTTTTGGTAAAAATTATTTTAAAAAAGTTTTGTTTTTTATTTTTTTTAAATAGGTATAAGCATATATTTTTTTTTAATTTCGACGTTTTTGATTTTTTTTAACTATGCTCAACTAAAAGCATGGAATTTTTTCTTCTAAAATGGTACCAAACATACTTTTGGATACGAAAAAATTCATCATTGAGTTAAAATGTTTTTTCATTGTTTTTTAATTTTTTTTTTTTTTTTGTTTTGTTTTAATTTCGACTTTTCTGATTTTTTTTTAATTATGCTCAACGAAAAGCATGGAACTTTTTTTTCTAAAATTGTACTTAACATACCTTTGGAGACTCAAAATTTCATGATAAAATTTTGTGCTTTAACGCACTCTTCCGCCACGGCGCGATGCGTCCAGTTTAACCTACACAAAGTGCTTCTTTCTAACAACTGTCTCGCCCCATATAACGATTTTATTTTTACACTATTTTTAGTTTTTCCTTTCTTCCCTTTCCATGTGACGTACATGCATAAATGTTATGTATGTAAATGTATTTGTCATGGATGAAGGTTAAACATTGAAAGCCAAGAGTGCAACACTTTTTAGCAACAATGACTATTTTAAATTACCTCATTTACCTCAATTAACTGGAGTAACACTTTTTTTATTTTTCTAGCAGAGTAGATGTATATTTCAATTAATCTTTTTGCATTATATACCATATATATGTAAGAAAATATTTCCTAAGTAATTGTGTAAAATATCAAACAAAGCAAGGATCTCGAAAACTGCGTTTTAAAAAAAGCTGACTCAATGCGTTGCTGTTATTGCATCAGCCATTTTCCAGTCCAACAGACAATTTGCTATATACAAAATTCACAGATATATGTCTGGCAGATAGGCCATTAGAGCGACTAATGTACTTTACATACATATATGGCAGCTGCAAGGCAAAATTAGTCTGATGCGACCTATTGTACTTTCGCACAGGGACTTACTTTTCACTAATGGTGCAAAATTTAATAGAACCTAAAGAAGTGAATAGAGCAAAAAGCAGAGAGCTGGGAAGAGCATCGATTAGCGGAAAATTAGAAGAAAAATTTCAGCATGCGTGGATAGAACATAAAAGAGTCAGGGATCGAATAGAGAGCTGGGAAGAGCATTAAATAATTTCTCAAGTAAATGCAGGTACCTGTGTGGCTGCTGCGCAATTTGCCACAGCTCATAGTCTAAGGCAGGCATAGCCGGAATTGAAAATATGAATGGCTTAGCGTCTGCAACAACTACAATGCAGCGAGGACTCTAGCATGGGACAGTTATTCGCAAAAATGCAGGTAGATGTGTAAGCAGAATAGATATAGCCTTAATTGCACAGAGCGACCCTAAAGAATACTGGGAAGTAATTTGAGTTGCATAGCCAAAAATTGTATTGTTGAAAAAATTGTGTTATGATGAAAAGTTTAGAGCTTTGAAAATAAACATTCGTTTAAACGTAGGTACTTTTTGTCTTAATTCAAGACTAATATTACTTTTCCATAAAATAGTGCGTAAAAACATCGTCAAAGACGGAAAAAACAGAAAAAATTGTGTTTGCGGAGAAAATACACCCGCCTACATATAAAATAAAATAGAAACTAGTTTTGCCTGCTTTTCTTTCAATTTTTTTTTTTTTAATTTTTGTTATTCTTCTAAAACATACTTCATTCTAGAACAAATATCATACGACGGAAAGTTTCACACTTTGTATAAAATTTATTAACATTTCATAAAAATTTCAAACTTTTTAATCAGAATTAAAAGAAAAAGTTTGGCTACACAGTTTTATAGCTCAGAAAATTTTAGTAAGCATGCTTGAAGTGAAAATAAAAAATCTCGTTGATTTTGCTAATTTCTTTCCCTAACGGTTTTGCGCATTTTCTCCATACAACGAATGCAACCTTTTTTTTCAATTTTTAAATTGCAATCTGTTAAGTTTAAGCAAGTTCGTAGACTTTAAGAAGGCGTTCGACCCTATCAAACAAGACGCAATATGGCTGGCACTGAGTAGAAAGGCAGTTCCCGCCAAGATAATGCGCGTCATCAAAGCCCTCTACGAGAACTCCGAAACTGACGAACTTTACAAAGGCGATATCAGCGATCCATTCACTACTCTACTACACTACTCTACTCACTCTGACATGCAAGCGAACCACAAACTAGTCGCGCTGGCACGCACTGTCGGACTGGAGGACAACATCGCCAAAACCAAGGCTATGGGAGTTAACCACAATAACGCAAGGCAGATATTGGTTGACGGATGCCAGGTGGAATTCGTTGAAAGCTTCTGCTACCTCGGCTGCATCATCATCATTATGGTGGGGCATATGAAGATGTCAACTGCAGGCTAAACAAAGCAAGGGCGGCATTCGGGTGAATGCAGACAGTATGGAGCAGTTCGCAAATCTTCAGGCGCACTAGACTACAAATATTCGGCCCATGCGTGAAGACCGTATTGTTGTACGGAAGTGAAAGAGGGCTGGTCTCGAACACCATCACACTGAGGCTGCAATCCTTCATCAACATTTGTTGCCGGCGCCTTCGCATCATCTGCGGAATCTTCTGGTCAAACACCGTCAGTAACGACGCACTGTGAAGATTAACTAACGAGGAACCCATCCTTAGGCAAATCAAATGCAGAAAGTGGCTATGGATAGGTCACATATTGAGAAAACCAACAGATAACATCACGAGAATAGCACTGGACTGAAACTCTCAAGGGAGCAGAGCTCGCGGTCGACTAAAAACCACTTGGAGAAGGTCTATGTTGCGCAAACTAGCAGATGCCGACATCTCATGGACGGTGCAAAAACAACAGCACCCAACCGTGTACGATGGAAAAGTGAACAAGGAAAAAAAATTGTTAAGCAATAAGGGATTGTTTTTCAGTAGTATTTGAATTATTTGTTCTCTAACCAATCTAACGTTCAATTTTGCTTCAGGCAAGAACATCAAATAATATAAAAAGGGTTTTCCAATAGCGATCGCACCTCGGCATGCAAGGACAAACCTCCGAGTGTATTTTTGCCATTGAAAAAGCTCCACATAAAAAATAACTGCCTTTCGGAGCCAGCTTAAGACTGAGGGTCCCGCCCGTGGAACAATAACGAAACGCACGATACAAATGGGAGAAGGGGCTCATCCAATCACACAATAAAGGGTGTAGGCGCCAATTATATAAATACAGTGTACTCTATCATAATGGGCAACTCCCTTAAGCGGACATCTCCTATAAGCGGACACTTTTTTCAGTACATATCACCAGGCCTTAAAACTTTTTTTCGCTTGAACGGAGAACCCTCCCAAACCAGATTATTAACTTTTCTAACACATTTCTCATAAGCGCACACCTCCCATAAGTGGACAAATTTATATGTATACTTATATATACCCCTCATTTCATTGGTGCATAAAAGTGTTTCTCTTTATTGGGACGAAATCAATCACCGGCGTGTCATAAGCCATACATAACTGAAAAGAACTATTCCCTACTTCTCCTGCTAGGTCTAGCACAGGTTTACAGCTACTACGAATAATGCAAATATGCAGCGTGCAGAAGCAAGAAGAAAAAAGATTACGGTGGGAATCTTGAGTTAAAATGTGCCACGCTTTCAATTTCGAAAATATTTTTCAGAACTTCCGTCGCTTTAGTTTTTCGCTATATCCGTTTTCAAATACTTTCAAAACTACCTTTAAATATATTTTTATCATAAATACATATGCATTTCCTAGCCTCGTTCTAAATACTCACGACAAATAATGTACTACGGTACGCTAAAGCATACTACATCTGCATACTTACATATTTACATGCATGCATATTTACATATGGAACTAACTATAATTAGTTCTGAGCGCATTCGTGCATATTATTGCAAATAAAAGGAATACATCTGCTAGCTTAGATAAGTGAATTGCATTTGGACATGCATATACATATTTTTGTATGGATGTATGTATGTTAGTATGAGTGAGCAGTGCTTGACTCATACAATGAGCGACACTTGGCTTAAGCTCCAAGTCATTGCTACTCATTTCCTTTTAACCCACTTAAATTGCATATAAATGTATGCATGTTTGACTGTGTGAGTGTTTATATCTAAGTGATTATGTTCATTTGTGTCGGCTTTATAAGATTCGCCGCCAAACAAAATGTATGAAAATAATGATGACTTCGCAAACTTTTACAATGAACTTCCTAACATATGTATGTACGTACATACTCTGAAACACTAGGGGTGTTCTAACACTTAATATTTTTGTTTTTGTAATTAAACAAATATTGTCCCAAAAAGAAAATCCAAAAGCGTTTTATGCAGGTTCATCGAGCTTAAAGATTTTTTATTATTCAGCTAATCCGCAAGGTCATTTATTATTGTTAATATATACTTTATTTGTTTAAATTTCTGCATAGATTGATTTGAGGTTTCCACTTTAACCTCGTGGTATTTTGTGCCTTTTGTGTCTTATACATTAAAATAGCCAAATATCAACTGAAAATCAGTTTAATGCGTGCCATTAGTGTCTTGTAAAAAGGTTTCAATAGCCTGCGTGACCGCGTTGACCGAAACATAAAGCCGAAGATTCAAGAATTATTTTTTATAGAAAATCAAAAATTAAAAAAAGGAAAAACAAATGTCTACTCATATCATTTCCAAAAAGTAGTAACTTTTTATTATTCCTCTGGGCTTAAAGAAACAGTAAAAAAAAAATGTATTTTTATAGAAAAAAATTGTTTATTCATATCATTTCCAACTTTAATAAAAAATATGTTTTTATAACTTTCGATTATTTATCTGGGCCTAAAAAACAACAAAAAAATTCAAAATTTTTTTTATAGAAAAACAAAAAAAATTTTTACTCATATCATTTTCAACTTTAATAAAAATATGTTTTTCATAGCTTTTGATTATTCCTCTGGACTTAAAAACACAATAAAAATTCGAAAATTAATTTTTATACAATAGAAAAACAAAAACAAAATTGTTGACTCATATCATTTCCAGCTTTAATAAAACTATGTTTTTTATAACTTTTGATTATTCATTTGGGCTTAAAAAACAGCAAAAAAGTTCAAAAATTTATTTTTGTAGAAAGAAAAAAAAATTGTTTACTCATATCATTTTCAACTTTAACCAAAATATGTTCTTTTATAATTTTTGATTATTACTCTGGGCTGAAAAAACAGCAAAAAAATTCAACAATTTATAATTACAAAAAAGAAAAGTTTAAACACAGACAGATGTTACGCCACTTTATTATTATTTTTACCACAAATTCTAATCAAAATTTTTTTAATAATTTTTTTTTTTAATTACTATCAAATACGAATACTTTTCATGCAATTTAATTTGACAAGTTATATTGACTTTTATTCAGCATTACGTGATATTTCATAAAGTTCAGACCCGAGCAGCCTTTATAAATTGTAGAAACTTAGGTACATATCTATTTCCAAAATCAGTCTTCATATTAAAAAAGTCGCCCAGCATTTTGTCCATCAAATTCCGTTGAGTAATTAGGCTCAGTGACTTTGTAAATATTTTGAACAGTTTTGAAGCAAATGTTTCGTATTTGGAGTAGCACTGTGGGTTGTCACCGATCGTCTTCCCATGAACCCCAAAAAAAAACGTATACAATTGAGCTGGCAACGTCAAAGGTGACCGGTATGTGATTTCTTGTTCTTAAGTTGGTTGAATATGGTCTGAAAGGCCTGGAAAGCATCACATGATCTTCGGTTTCAACATGCCTTACTGTCCAATGGCCGTGAAACCCTAAGTTTGAAGTTTGAAAGTTTATTGCTCTCGTAAAATTAGAAGACTTGGTTTCTGTTATCAAAAATTATTTGTGGTTTCCTTGTACGCATGGTACGCCGGGTTTTCGTCTTACATAAAACATCTAAAGGCTAATCGAGTCATCCCATTAACTCAAAATTGGAAAATTTGCACGTGCATGCTTCTGCCAAAGGAGGACCATATGAAAAAAAAAAACTAAATAAATAAATCCCGATCTATACAAACGAAATAAAAACGAAAACTACAAAAGACAAACAAAATTTACAGCATTTGCTTTCATATTGGAAATATAAGAACATCCCTAATAAATACATACACATGTATTTACATACATTTTAACTTCAAGAACTTGTGCCGACAAAAGTCCGATATCTTCTACATTCAAGTCAGCTGAAGGCTGGTACGAATTATAGATTAAGATTTCCAAAGTTGGATAAATCTTAGTTAATTGGCATGTCTGGAGAAACAGGGAACTGCGTTCAATTTCGCATTAGAGACTTGTTAATTTCAAAGCTAATAGAGCTCTACGAAATCATACAAAATTCCAATTTAAAGACACTGTTTTTAAGATGTATATTAGTAGTGCCAGCGAAGATTCGGATAATTCGCTACACTCTAAATAAAGTATGTGCGTGTTAGTCCGCACCATATTTTAATTACCTACATATGTATGTGTGTGCGTACATATAGTACATAGATATATCATGCCAGCCGGGAAAGCACCTACATAGTTTCTTGCTCTTTCACCAGGAAATCAATATAATCGAGGAAAGATTTAAGGGCTGTACGGTACAGAGGGTCTAAAAATTGTATTCCATACAAATCAAACCGCCCTAATGCGCATAAGTGTAAGTGCTCACAATGTACCTATGCCAAATGTGTAAACTAACATAAAACTAAGCTTTCTTATGCACTTGTCTTAAGCCGCACGAGTTTTTCATCTTCGGCGACCACCCGTAAAATTGTCTGCTTGAAATTTTAGTGGCACATTTTAACTCTCTCAGTTGCTTTTTTAACCGCTGTATAAGTATAGCTGATTTAAGGACGGGGCAAAAATGCGCCGTAGGAAGTTAAAATCTACTGAAAAAAAATCACACGTTGAATTCTACTGTAGAAGGCGGAGGGCAGAGTTCAAATCTACTAATCGTCTCGTTATATTCTAATGTAGAAGTCTGAGGGCGGAAATTTTACTTTTGTCCATTTTATAAATGATAATTTTCGATAAATTAATGGCGCTTTCGCAAAAAATGTTAAAACTTTAACCCCGTGTGAACAAAAAATTCAACCTTTTGAGCTACTGCACTATTTGGCAAAGTTGGCTTTAGAGACCTCCTCTTTCATAATTATTGAAGTTTGTTCGTGTCGTCATTCAGATGGCAACGAAGCAATATGAACGAAGACTGTGTTGATTTTTTTCATTACCACCAACACAATCACATTTTGTTCATAAACAAGCCGCTGTCATGACTCCGGTAAGGTCAGCCAATCTCAGCTGATTCTTTCAAATTCGCTGAGAGATGGTTAACGGTCTGATCTCGGCCACACCTTCTGAATTTTTTCCGCCATGCATTGGTGAAGAAGCTCGCAGGTATGCTCAAATCAGCTAAACCACTCAATGCATACACACCTTTGGATGGTTGTCGTGCAGATTCGTGTCATGAAGTAGAAATTCGCTCTGTTTTCTTTGTTAACGGCACGAATTGAGCAGCAGATAAGAGATCTCCAGCTAAGCAGCGTGGGTATGCTCTCTCCCCTGGCCACTATACCTCTCTCTGAGTACTAACAGCGCCCATTGAGCTCAAGTGTCGTGACTAAACACGAACGCCATCGCTTGATAAACACGTCTTCGCCTTTCCAAGGCAAGAATGTTAATTATAAAATCTTTGTCTGGTAATGTGGCATGCAACAGTTATAGTTTCGAGTTCGTCGTGTGAGCACTGAAAAAATATAAGAAATGCATAGTCGACATGTGACGTCATGATCGACGTGTTTAAGCGTTGTTGACTTACATACAAAACAACAAAGGCTTTCGCTTTACGATATTACATATAAAGTTTCACAGCTGTTCTTGAACATTTAACAAATGTAAATATTTAGTAGTTCGTTAATTCATAATACGCAGCTTTGAGTAAACCAGCTTTTCGGTAGCGTGGTTGTTATTCATTAAAATTTGCTTGGGTTCGCACTCGCGCCTCTCGTTCTTGTGTGTCGATGAGAAACTTCCGTTTTCGACAATTTGTTTTGGCTGGAAAGAATCGCTATAATATCCATCATGAGTTGGTTCAAAAAGTTGTTATCCGAAAATCACGCGAACCCACATAGGGGAAATCAAAGTGAAGAACGACATAAGCGCATTAAGAAAACGGCAGAGCATACAGATAGCTCTGCGCCAGAATTTGATAGAAGCAAGACACTGAGCTCCTTGGAGAATAAACGTATTGAAGTTGTGGATCCGGATGAATTCTTTGAAGATCCCGAAGTTGTGCGCTGTTACAAGGAGGAAGGAGAGTTTCTGGAGCTCATGGATGAATACGAAATCGTTCAAAATCCTGCACATTTAGATAACTACTTCTCTGCCGATTTTGAAGATGAATTGTTAAATAGAACACAAGATGGTTTGGTGAGTGAACAAATTGTGATAGCGGAACATGTTGAGCCCATGAGCTCAACGTTTAACGAGTGTACCAACACGAACAGTGAAAAACCCAAAAAGAAACGTGAGAAACGTCGCTTCTGTGAAATTCTTTTCACCGAAAGGATTCAACTTGGTTTGCCAATACATGAAGAAGAGTATGCAGCAAACGAGCCACAATATATGAAATGTAAACGAAGAACAATGGATGTTCAAGGTAGTCATATGACCTCGAAGAGTACAATCGCTTCGAGTATAACATCACTACATTTGGCGCTCTCGGACATCGATGAGGAGGCGGGCATCATGAACGTCTGCAATAATCAAGTAATCAAAGACTGTGCCATTGATCGCAATCAACTCAAGACTGAAGCCTTGGCAAGCTCCATAATGGGCGCCATTGGCAAATGTCCCGATCGGGACAGTTCACTACGTTCCTCGGAAGCTGATCTCATTGCACGCACGGGCGATCGTTGTCACCCGTCAAGCTGGAACAACTGTGATCATTACGATATTAAAAAGTTTTTTCGTCTCGACGATTATGGAAACATATTGTTGAATATAAATCATGTAGCCGAAGTGAAGGGATATGGTTTTACGATAGCACAAAATAAACGTCTTTACAAGCGCTATCGAAAACTGTGTCATGCGATCGATGATCGATACAATGAGAAAAAAAACGACGTGGCTGTTTTAAAATGCTCAAGCGCCTGCTGTCCTGGCTGTGGAATTTAATATGCGGTAAGTGGAAAGGACGTACATGTACATGCATATATTTTTACTTCAGTAGAAATCAAAGAACTTGCGGAGATGGTGTAAGGAGCACAAAAAACCCTTTTTAAAACTAAATATTAGCAATAAATATGAAAGCAAATATTTCTACTTCAAGAAAAATTATTGCACGGCATTGAAGCTGTCGAAGTTATCAAGTTTTGTTTGCTGAAATGCAGCATCTTACCATTCGAGTAAAGCTGCAATTAGTGGTGGCGTGCCTCAGCCATAACCGTAACCATAGCAATTAGCTGTTCTGATCAAACATATGGGCATCATTGTAAACGGTTATAGGGGCCGCAGCATAACGCCATAACCGCAACCGTAGGCGTATCGCATGTATCTATTGAATTTTGATTTTTCCCCGTAACCCTAAACAGCTGTGAAATACTTTACATATGTTTCGATATTTGCGATTGAGAATTTGAGTATTAGAAATGAACGACGAAAAATTAATTCAATGAGTGGAAAAGTGGAATTAGTGGAAAAGAAAAAAGCGATAGCTTATGACAAAATGCAAATATTGCCATTAATTCTACTTCAATATCAGCTGTTTACGATTACGGCATGACTAATCGACAAATGCTGTAATTTTGTGGCTACGGTTAAGGTTACTGGTATGGCGTTGAGATTACGGCTCTACTAATTGTAGCTTAAGAAAGCATAAACCATTCTAGCTTTCATTTCACTAGAACATATTCTGCGTGTTGTATTTGTAGCCAATTTTTTTTTTTAATATTTCATTTATTGTTATTATATTGGGGCATCGTAGCCAAACGGCTTGGATCGTGGCTACAATTGATTTGGTCACGGGTACGAGGTTCAGTGTAGAAGTGTTGCGAGAATTGGTGTAAATTTTTTTTAAATTGTATTTGACCTACAATGACAAACTTCCAAATACACATCAGCCATGAAAAGCTTCTCATAAAATCTAGCTGTGGAGTTTAAAGTAGAAAGAAAATTTGCTTCACAATAAATAAAATATCACAGCGCATACCAAAATTTAAGGAAAAGTCGTCCAAATACCTATCTATTAATAAATTTAGACGCCAAATACATATGTATGCATACATATTTTTTCGAAATATTTTTCCAAGTTTTGTTTTTCTTTTCGTTAATTTATTATAATATATATATGTATATATAATATATAAGGTCCTCGAACTCCTAGTTGGAGCATAGGGCGTCAGCAACTCCTCTTCGCCATCGAACACGGTTTTGTGCAAGAGCTCTCAGTTCGTTCCAGGTCTTATTTACGGACCTCATTTTCGCCTCCGTTAAGCGGCGCCATGTGGTTCGTGATGTGCCTGCACTTCGTCCTGTCTGTTGGAAGGGGTTCCATCGCAGCGCCTGTTTGGCGATGTTGTCGTCACTCTTACTCAGGGTGTGGCCAATCCATTGCCATTTTCTCCTGCGGATTTCAGTCGCCACATCGGATTGATTGGCCTTCCTCCGTAAATCGGTGTTCGATATAGTTCGAGGCCCGAAAATTCGCAAGCAGCGGTTGATGAACGCTTGGAGACGCCTTGTGATCGTTGCGGTGATTTTCCACGTTGTACAGCCATGTGCGTAGTTATGCTATTACATATTTTGCAAAAGTGGTGCAAGCGTGCCAAATGCCGCTTTTGCTTTGGTAATTCTGCTTTTAACGTCAGACTCACTTCTTCCAACTGCGGCGTTTATACATCCTAAATAACAGAAATTATCCACGCTTTCAAAGATCTGCAAACGCACTTTTGAAGAATCTGATGGGAGGCAATTCAGGTTAAACGCTTTTGTCTTTCCTATGTTGTTTTTAAGTCCAGTTGTTTGTAACTGTTCCTGCATTGACTGTGTCATCAGTTTTAGATGGCACATCCGGCACCATAGGCAAAATTAAAAAAAATTAAATAATCTTTTTATACGCAGTTTTGGGGCTCATTCAATTTCAGTGTACTGTGCTGAAATTTTGAAGCGACTACTAATATTAATTGCGAAGTTAGGAAGTTTTCGCTGCGTAGTTTCTCCGTAGAGAAAATTCTCTCTCTCAGGTAAATTCCGTTTGTATGGAGAAAAATTGCAAGATTGTCTGCGAAAAATTTGATAACTTCTAATTGGCTTGCAGAAGCTATTTAAAATTTAGTCTACTGCACTAGAATTGAATGGGCTACAAAACTACGTACCTGAAAAAATTACAAAAAATCTGATTACAATTTTTGAAGATCTGCTGTTTTTGTTTAGATATTAACTTTTTTTTTATTAAATTAACCATAAAACCAAAATATATAAATAAATAAATAAGACATAAAATATAAATAATATATAATACATAATACATAATAATACATAAATAATAAATATAAAATAATATAAATAAATAATAAAAAAATATGTGGAAAAAATAGTTGTACGATTTTTAGTGACACTCACTGTGTACAAATTTAATTATACCGCACATTTGCTCGAAGATGTTCATAACTCTAAAAATTCAAAAATTCAGGAAAAAACGGCTTCAAAGTCTTCAGTTTGGTATACCTTCCTAAATAAAAGCAACGGTTTGCTTTCATCTAATGATAATGATAAATTTTGTACACAGCATAAAAGAAGAGCTGGTAGTAATTTCCCTATACTTACCTAAAAAGCTTTTATTTTGAATTACGGCACTCTTGCAGCAAACGAGCAATTTCAATTTATAAAGGGTATTTCAAAAGACGCGCAAGTTGTTGTTTAAAATAAAATATAAAAAAATTCAGATTCTTTCAGATTTCAGTATTTTTATTGAAAACACGGCTCTTAACAATTATACAAGGTGAAGCCCAAAATAAAAAAGACTGAGCTAAAATAGAAACGACAGGAGCTTTCTTCTGATAACTTCGAGTTTATTTACTCAAAATAGTCCCCTCTGGCCTCAATACACTGTTTCGCTCGATCTAAAAGCTTTTCGAAAGAGTGTTTCAGATCATTGACCGGAATGTACAAGCCTTTCGGATGACCTCTACCAGGGGCGGATCCAATTTCCCTTAAAAAATCAGTCACAAGAGTGGATCGATGACATGGTGCATTATCATGCAATAAGCGCCAGCTTCCTCCTTCGTGGTATTCAGTTCAAAGCGTCAAGATAGAAAATTGCACTGACGGTTTGGCCTGCCTTTGAACACCTTGTGGATAATTCCCTTGGAATCGTAAAAACAAATGAGCATCGACTTGATTTTTGACTTCGCCTGACGCTCCAAACGCGTTTTTTTGGTTGGTGGCTCGTCTGGGGCCTTCCATTTGGCACTTTGACGCTTAGTTTCTGGTTCATATTGGAAACACCACGTTTCATCTTCAGTTGCAATGTAAAGGAAACTCTCGTCTTTTCTCGCCTCTTTAATGAGTTCCTTCGAATGTTGAATTCTGAGCAATTTTTGGTCCTCAAACGTGCACAGATCTTTCGTAAGCCCAAACGATCAGTTAAAATGCAATAAATCGATGTTTTGGAGATATTCAACTCGGATTTCATGAATTTCAACGATGATTTCGGTTCATTTTCAATAAATTTGCGAACAATTTTGGTGATTACTGATTTTGGGCGGCCCGTATGTTAATTGTCAGTTATGTTCTCACAACCATCTCTAAAACGTGTAAACCGCTAATGAACTCTGGCCATAAACTTTTTTCATCAATGCAAATGTTTCGGTAAACGTTTTATCGATTTTGAATCACTGGAAGTCAGCTAGAGATGTAACTTCCAACGCACTAACTCATTAAAAAGATGGCGCCATCAAAAACATTTTTATGACGCCAGTCTTGTTTATTTTGGATGATTTAAAAAAACTGCGCGAGCTTGTATGTATACGATTTTAGCCCAACATCTTCGAATCTAAATCGTAGATTATGAGCTAATTGTTGATATCGGTGTTGAAGGTTTTTCATACTCGAATTTTAAATCCATTAAAATAACATCATAAATAAATAACATAGCAGCTGAACACCTGAAAATTAACCAAATCCGCTCTATGCATATTCACTGTAAACATATCAAAAATATCTTTAAAAAAGTTCTCTTGGTACTGCAAAAACGTATCATCCTTTACTACTGCATTGCCTATTGTCAAACCTCTCTTTGCCCCTGCAGCATCTAAGTACAGTTTTTCGCCTCTTCTCATCCACAGGTCATCCACGCAACAAGCTGAATGCGCACAACGGCGGTCCCGGTGACCTAGTGCGCGCTTGCACACTCCAACTTGCCGAAGACCCGAGTTCAACCTTCGCACGCAACATCGAAAATTTCATCTCCTGCACCAAAGAATCGCGCGAGGCAGCCCCACAAGTTGTTATGCGCAATATGCGCCAATTTATGAATGGCATGAAGAATTATCTGGTAAAACATGGTGAGGGTAAATTCCATCAGGAAGTCGAAGCGGCGCGTTCACGTCTCAAA
>JAYXIM010008557.1:0-42912 GCA_037575425.1 Anastrepha fraterculus | reverse complement strand
TGGATTTATCAAAAGGTAAAATTTCTAGGAGAAGAAAACCCACACGAAGAGGTTCAGAAAAATCATTACATCCGTTAAAATGTTCTGTTTGGTGGAGTTTTTGGACTGGAATAATAATTGGCCCGTTTTTCTGCGAGCATGGAAATGAAAGAGCTGTTACTGTCAATAGAAGCTTGAAAAAATAAACATAGACACTTTTTTTTAAGTGAAATAGAGCTACAAGTCACAAAACACTAGAAAATATTGCATTATTGTAATCTAAGTTTCCCGGTCGACTAAGTTCACATAATGGTGATATAATATAAACCGACCACACAGATCATGCATTTAGCTCTACCAGACTATTTTTGGGGGTTTTTCGAATAGTGAAGTCTAAGTCAATAGCGAATAACAATTCCAAAGATGAAAAACAATATTTGGATTGATATTGCCTAACTCAATCCGATAATGTCAGTGCGAGTCCTTGAAAATTTGAATTCTCGCAAGACAGCCGGTAGTTGTGCTCCACTTGGACATTTAAATAATGTTATTTTTCACATGTAATTATTAAGTGCCGTATTTCGAATAAAAATAGAAGGGCAGAATCTAAATTTATACATATTTGGTTTCAAAGCATCTGAGCGCGCCTTTGAGAGACCCTTTATAATTAAAAAGCAAAATCACCTTCACTTGCATCATTAACGCCGCGGGCGTATACGTAACGCCGGTAATGTGTAAACATATGTATGTATGTGCGTTATTTATGTAAGTATTTATACAGGGTCCGCCATATAACTTTACGGAATTAAAAATGCTATAAAAAAGAAACTACTCAATATTTTTCCAAACTGTTTTTTTTATTTTGAAGTACAATCCTTCCGGTTAATGATGGAACACAACTTCATTCATATGGCTGCCTCGGCTAGCCATGCAGCATCCCATACGATCGGTCCAATTTTTCAACACATTTTCTATTGTATGCGGCTGTATTTCAGCTATGACATCGCGTATGTTGGTCTTCAGTGCATCAATTGTTGCTGGTTTGTTGGCATAACACTCGTATTTGACGGCACCCCACAGATAATAATCCAACGGCGACAAATCGCAGCTCCGAGGCGGCCAAACGATATCAGAATTTCTGCTGATAATGCGATCTTCGAAGACAGTGCGCAAAAGATTGGTCGTAGCATTCGCTGTGTGGCAAGTAGCGCCATCTTGTTGGAACCAAATGCCACCAATATCCTCCTCTCCAATTTCTCGGAAAAAAAAATCGTTCAACATGGCCCGGTAACGCTCTCCATTGACGGTTACGGCCACTCCTCACTCATTTTCGAAGAAAAATGGACCAATGATGCCTCTCGACCAAAATCCGCACCAAACAGTGACTCGTACGTACGGGTTTTCTGAGCCCCAAATGCGGCAATTTTGCTTGTTAACATACCCGTCCTTGATGGAAATGAGCTCCGAAAAGATTATTTTTCGGTAAAAGTCTTAATCTTGTTCAAGTCGATCCCAAGCCCATGAAGCGAAGCGAAAACGCATTGGGTGGTCGGCCCTTTGAACGTATACACAACCATTTTCGTTCAGCGGAAGAATAAAACTAATTTTCTGTCAAATCAGATGACAGCTAAGAGTTACCATTCTTCAAATAATACCTAGTTCAAATCCGTAACGATAGATGGCGGGCCCTATATATATATATTGACAACTGTGGTCTTCAATACGCAAGCTAATAAGAAAATATATACATATGTACATCCGAGCATACAAAAACCCATATTTATCATGAATGTAACTGTGCACATTTTACCGCTTCCTTTCACAGGTCACATCTAAATGCGCATTTAAAATTTTGCTACCACTTACGTTTAACCCTCAGGGGAAATATATCGTGCAAAACGTTTTGGCAGCTCTGGCGCTACGGCCAATAAGGTAAACGCATTCACACTTAACCGCATAAACAAACATATAAATAAGCAGTTTACATTTATAAATATCAAACAAAGTACATACATACATACACACACACATACATACATGTATAATGCGACATGGAAGTATGTATGCAACAAAAAAACAAAAATGTAAGTATGTATGTATGTAAGTAATTCTGTGTAGCTGCGCGTTTCTAATATAATGATAAAAGTGAGAATTCGATTGCGTCAACGCGCTGTCAATGGCTGAGCCGCTGATTGGTCGATCGTGTGGCTGGTCTGGCTGCGAACTTAACTAACCAGCTGGCTGACTGGCTAACTGTGTAGCTGTTCAACTGAACCTATGTACGTTTGTGCGTGCGTTCATGTACACGCAATTAACGAGTGAGAGTGTGTCGCTCACATATATATGCATATGTGTATATACACACACACACACCCATATGCATACCACGGCGTTAATCAAGTTTTTGCGTTATCTGTGTTTTACCTGTGACAACACTCCGTCTCGTAATATTTCTTATTTTAACGCCTTTTTCCATTGAAATTCAAGTGCAACCAGTGCTAACGACAACTAACAATTATTTGGGTGTATGGCAAGTGAAGTGGGCGGTTGGCGGGCAGCCACTCAACAGCACCGAATGCATGCGTATGCGATAAACAATAAGAACAGGAAATAAATTGCTCATACGCAGTGGTTGGCAGAGGTTGTCGGCTGTCGGTTGTCGTTTGCTGGTTGTGGGTTGCCGGCAGTGTAGGGTGGTGTGCGGGGTGGTCAGTTCTTATGAAGGTGGTGCGGTTTTGACAAATTGACAGCTACCAACCGCCAGCCAAATATAATCGGCTTTAAGAGACGCGCCGCTGTCTGGTATGTAAGCGTTTTGAATCAGCTAACCAGATGGTTAGAGAACGGACAGCTGCGCTTGAGGATTGACAGACAACTCGATATGCGTATTTTGCGACAAAACGGGAAATAATGTTTTAATTATCACCACCCATTTGTTGGATAATTAAGTAGAGCTGGGAAAAAATTGGTGCATTCGCACTTTATTAACTGTTTTTTTTATTGATGTTTGGAGCAAACATGGTAAACAATTGAGAAGTGAGTAAGTGATGGCATGCAGGTGCTGCAATCGCATATCTGTAGCTTCTCGTAATCGGAAGTGAGGCTTTCAGTCAAGGTGCTACTTATATACTAATGCGAGGAAATATGTGTTGCTCACGAGTTGCAAAGAGAACATTATCAATCCTCAATTCGGCAGTATAAACACCTCGTGCTATGCTATATCTTCCTACAGTCCTATTCTAAAATCTACCTCTGCGCATAACACTGGTGATGCTGAGAGGGTGCTGTTCAAAAAAGAGATTATGTATCACCCTCTGAGTTTCAAAGAGAATACGTGCAATCTCTCAGCTGAGAATATAGCTCGAGCGGCTATCAGCAACATGTCGATAGTGATGCTTTAGATGCTACAAACACGGATATTGAGTGCCCTCAGTAATTGCCTTTCAAAAATCTCAGTTTTGCAGCTGTCTGAATAGAATCTAAATGAGGAGACATTCCTATTACTCTGCCCCCTAGGAAAACGCAAAACACAAGTTTCGGTGACAAGTACCATCTTAAAATACTTAAAGGGGTTAGGGGTAGTCAGAGACCCGAAAAAATTATGATTTTCAATATTTTTTTATGCTAGTCATTTGCAATATTTTACAAAAATAAAAACTAAGCATTAATACATTATGTTTCGACTTGACTTTAGAAAAATTTCAAAAAAAATTAATGCCTGTAAAAGTGATCGCAGTTTGTGTGGAGCCCGTTTCTCCAGAAGTCCCTTGTGGTGATCATGATCGGTGAAGAAGTTCTTGGAGATTCATCTAAAACCGATCGGGTAAGAGAAATTAGGCGGCCGCCGTAGCCGAATGGGTTGGTGCGTGACTACCATTCGGAATTCACAGAGAGAACGTAGGTTCGAATCTCGGTGAAACACCAAAATTAAGAAAATCATTTTTCTAATAGCGGTCGCCCCTCGACAAGCAATGGCAAACCTCCGAGTGTATTTCTGCCATGAAAAAGCTCCTCATAAAAATATCTGCCGTTCGGATTCGGCTTAAAACTGTAGGTCCCTACATTTGTGGAACAACATCAAGACGCACACCACAAATAGGAGGAGGAGTCTCGGCCAAACACCCAAAAAGGGTGTACGCGCCAATTATATACATGTATATATATGTATATAAGAGAAATTAGTTTTATAAATAGATGATCTTGAGCCTGATAAAAGTTTTTTTTTTCAAAATTAACTATATGAGGGCCTCAGGAAATATTTTTCAGATTTTCGAGAAAAAAACCGACAATTAATTATTATAAAAAGTCGACATTTTTGAAAAAAAAATCCTTCGATCAGGCACGAGTTTTTTTATGTTTTTCACAAGCAGTATAAATTTTATTGAAGTCTACCAAGCGGTTTGTAAGTTACAGTGATCACCAGTTCAAAAAACATAGTTTTGAGAAAAACGCATTTAAAGTTTCGCTATCGAGCTCCGGAGCGTCCGAGCGCCCTTTGTTAATTGTTGAATAACTCGAAAAGTATTTGTCGGATTCTCTTCAAATTTTCACAAAATATTTTTTAAATATTATACTTTAAGACAATGCAAAAAAAATCCAATTCTTTGAAAATTCTGACTAGCCCTAACCCGTTATGCAAACCTAAGATTTAAAGAATTCACAACTGATTTTGAACTTAAACTTTTTGGCAGCGGACGGGATCTGTTATGCTTGCGAGAGCTTTTGATGAAAGTTTAATGGAGTCATATCTTGTCCCACATATGTGCGAAACCAAAGAAAACTGGACAACGACATATGTATGCAGTGGCTGTAAATATCATGAGAATCTTTCAATGCGCGGAATACGCTCGTAGATTCGTTGAAAGAGCTCATTAACGCAATGTACATATTGCAGAAAATCGGTTTTATATAGAACTACAATAACAGACGGTTGAGTAGTAATATACTTACTCACAATGGCCTCCTGACGTACCACTTAACAGTGAGGTTCCGGAGGGATCTACCGTCGGAGGGAAGCTTAAGTTAGGTTTAAGTCCCACAGCATGGCTTCGGCCATAGGTTTTTGATACTTCACTTTCGCCACACAAAAAACAAAAAGCAAAATAAAAGGAAAATGTTTCACTAGACAGTTTCTTCAAGATTAAATTGAGCAAAACTTCAAGGCAGTAAACATCCCTAAGCGATAGCTAGGCCCTTAATAGGAATATGATTGGCGCAGTGACATGGTAGAGCAAAATTTGTAAGAATTCACTTTAAGGGGGGACAGCTCCCTTAGGCAACGAGTTTTTCAATCACTTTTTGCGAAAAACTGAGAGTATTTATAATCTTAAAATAAATTATATGTTAATATTCATGCTGAAATGGCTAAACAAACTCTTCTTTTTTTTTTGAATAAAAAGAAAATGGCGACGCTACAGCTGTTCAACCGTGGCTCCTTTAATTTGCGCCTTAGAATGGACAGCCTCTTGTAATCAACTGAAATCAAGCAGATACAAATTTTTCATTAAAAGAAGTTATTCCGCTTTGCTGTTACCTATTCTTAACGAAAAAAATGAAAGTTTGAAGTGAAAAAGGAAAAAATTACACTTTTTTATAAACAAAATGATTAAAAGAATATTTTTAGTGACAGCTTAGGTTAGGTTGACCTGGCAGGCTGAAAGCCATCACATAGACCTATTGGTCCTTAGTGGTACTAGATGGAGCTTAACCCTCACGTTTTCTTGTAGTAGACTTCCTGTAATAAGCGAATCTATGTAAGCTCTGAAGCTCTAACCCCAAGAGACATTCTAACCTCTCATATTGTAGAGCTCCTAAACATTTCATTCGGGTTCTAGCTGATGCAGGGCAAGAACATAGAAGGTGTTCAAGATTTTCCCTCCCTTCTAGTTCATTGCAAAATCTGCAGCTATCATTGTTTGCAATTCCCATCTTATATGCGTGTGCCGCTAACAAATTGTGGCCTGTCAGTATACCTACGTTAGTTCTGCTTTCCTTTCTAGACAGGGCTAGTACGAATCTGGCGTATTTATCTGCATTCTGTGTGCACATAGTTTTCGGGGGCTTACAAGTGGCTAGATTATTCCACCACCTGTCTATCAGTGTTTTCATGTCCGAATTGTATGTAAACAGCACTTTTGGCAATCTCATCTACAATTTCATTTCCTGCAATGCCCTTATGTGCGGTTACCCAATAGACGTGTAACTGTATGGCTTCCCTGATCCTAAGAAAGTTTTTAAATGAAATTCCATATAGGTTTATTGACGCTTGACTTGCTTGATGACATATGCTTATGTTAGAGTTGCTTGATGTCCTTGCTAGTGCTATTTCTGCAGCCTTTCCTACCGCAAAGACTTCTACTTGAAAAATACTGCAATGGTCAGGGTCAGCTCTGCGCAATAAATCCCTACTTCGTCACCCTTTTCGAGCTATCACTAAATATATTAAGCGTATTGGGCCTAGGTGTCGTACCTTATTTCCACCCCTCTTCTTCTATTCTTGTGCAGAATCTCTTCACTCAATTGTATTTCGGAGTCATATAGTCCGTCTGGACCCTGTAACTCATGCCTATTGAGCTATATCCGAATGTTTTACAGGTAAATTCGCCTGTCACGCTGAGTCTTACGGCAGATCTAGCTACTAGACCTTCTGCCGCAATGTAAATCGGTGGTAGGTTTAGTATTCTTTTAAGACGTTGCATGCTTTGCATACAGCTGAGTAGCACCAATACATTATTGAAGGAGATAGACCCCATGGAGCTCCCAGCATTTTTTTAAGTTGATATTTTGATTACTTTTTAAGTTTTGTATATCCGACATCGAAAAAAACGTATTTCGAGAAAAACGCGATTAAAGTTTTCGTTCTTATTCATCTTTTGTTCGACGCTCATCACTTCACTGACTTTATAAGGACTTTTTAGACTTTCTATTAAGCTTAAGACAGTGAAAAATATGTTCTTTAAACTGTAAATGCATTTCAAAAGCAAAAAAAAAGGAGAATATCAAAGTGCTGGAAAAGCTGCAGGAGCTGCTCCTTAAGGGGCAACACCACTGTACACGCGTAAAATAAACACGATTTTTAAAGAATTTTTTTGTATAGAAGGAAAGGGAAAACAATCACTCTGATTTGGGAAGTTATTACTTATATACTAAAATACAAAACTACAAAGTTTGATCGAAAAATTTTACAAAATGGCGGCATTGGAGACATTTTTGTAATGTGCTTTCTCTTGAAGGAGCTCCGCAGCACGCAGCACAGAGGGTGCAAATTTTAATCTGGAACAAAGAAACATTTTTTTTCTTAATCTAGATAAGAATAACTAGAGAAACACGTAGGGGATTAAAAAAATATTTATTTTTGTGGAATTAGCAAGCATTTGAAGGAAAAAACTCTATTTTGGACTAAAAAAACGGCACTTAAATAATTATAACAATCGTTTAAATTAATCTATCGAAAATCCCCTACGCTCTTCTCTTAAGAAGGTTATTATACAGACGTAGTGAAAAACCCGATTAAAATTATTTAAAATTGTTTGAGTTATGCTGCGTGCCAATTTCAGAAAACGTGTTTTGAGAAAAACGCGTTTTAAGTTTGGAAATTTGGAGAAATCGTTAGGTAGCAGTCACTAACGCTTGGTTAAAAGCTTAAAATATTTATGAAATAAACTTCGGTAACGTATAAAACTTTTTGTTCTGTATTTTAAAAGGTTCAAAGAATTTTTTAAGCTTATAAAAAAAAAATCAATTTTTTGAAATTTCTACAGTGGTGTTACCCCTTAAGGGAAGAAGGATAACTGCGTAATGATTACTTTTTGATCGCTTCTCGTGCAAAACGAGTTTTTCGGACTTCCTTTGAAAAATTTGAAAATTACGATTTTGTAAAGGTCTCATATTTGAGTCACTGAGGTTAGTACTAGTTCCTTTGTTATATATCATAAATCTACATGAGTAGCCTGTATCTTCCAAGTAAACAAGCCGTAAGGCGCACAGAGCTGACAGAAAAAGGTTTCGAGCATTGCTTTGAATAATGTAAGGTTCGCTTGGAGCGTTTTAGGTATGTAAGCTTGAAGGTGATAAGTAAATATGCATAAAATGCAAATCAAAGGTTTTACAGCATTAAATATGTTTATACGAAGGTTGCCTTTCATATTTTGCGCCTGGGTTGTATTTCGGCGTTTTTATCGAAAAGTTTAGTATTTTTAGCATAAATTTACACATAACGTTTTTACTTATGAGTTAATTCACTTTTAATGAGTTGGAAAATGCATCTCGTCCAAGCTCATTAAAATTTTCGCGCGATGATTATATTATTTTATTATAATTATTATTTGCGACATGGATTGTCGTGAGATGAGTGCATCGATCAACTTACCATACTTCGGCTTTGGCATTGAAGCACCACACTTATTATATATATTTCCCACTTACTTCTATATATTTCCCATAATTCCTAGATGAAACGTAAGGCCTCGCCCACCCACTTTTTTTTATTCCTTGATATCTCTTATCAAATTAACAATAAATAGTTTGTACATGAAATTATTTATATAGTTATATGAGGAAAAACCGCTCTTAATCAGAGCATAGGGCGGAAACAAACTCAGACCAACGTGAGCGATCTTGTGCAATTTTTCGAATTTCATGCCAGGAACATCTTGATTGGTATTGCGCGTGTGTTCATCGCATTTAAGTTGTTCGTGGTCGTCCTCTTCTTCTGGAGCCTTGTGGATTCCATTCTAGGGCCATCTTTGCGATGTTGTTGTCTTCTTTGCGCAAGGTGTGCCCAATCTAACGCCATTTCCTTTCTTTGATATCAGCTGCGATGGGCTTGCACATTGAAATATTTAAAAGATTTTCTCTTGGCCAAAATATGCGGTGAATAATGCGCAGACATCTGTTGATAAATGTTTGTAGGCTATTGCATATGGTATCTGTGACTTTCCATGTTTCGCACGCATAAAGTAACACTGGTTTGATGCTTTTATTGAAAATTCGCAATTTTGTTTTTGTTTTGCCTTAATCACTCCAACAAGCTTTTGAACTTCAATGCCAACAGAGCAAAATCTGCTCTAACGTTAGATAAAAAGAGCCTCAGATAACTTTGTGGAGCACTTACAGGTCATTTGCCTGTAATAATAAACACTTTAACACAAAAGGAGTATCTAGTACAAGATTATGTAGGTTCTGCTGTGATGAAGAAGAGTCTACCGAACACTTAATCACCAACTGTGAGGCATTGGGCTACAGGAGACACAGAATCCTGGGCTTGTACCTACTAGTACCTACTGGAAGAAGCACCTCAAAGCAAATGGTCGCATATTTTTTCGGAAAATCTGATCATGCCGTCATTGTACCACTACATAAACTTAAGGGGTTATATACAGTTAGAATTTTCTAAAAATCGATTTTTTTTTTTATATATATATATTTTTTTTAATGTACATACATATTAGGCCGGGTCGATTTGTGGGGAGGCAAAAAAATCGCCCATTGCTCTGTGAAAATCGTATTCTATGGATCAAAACAAGAAACTTTGCCAAAGGGACCATACCTCTAAAACGAAGTCTGATGTCCCCCAATTGGGATCGAACTTTTTAGTTTCTTTTCTCATGTAAAGGCCAAAAATGGTGATATTTTGAAATGGTTGTATGGGGAACCGCCCAGGGGGTGTGCCACTGGCATGGGTGGATTGGCCGTCCAAAGTTAGTGGGGGTCGGTCATACGTTTGGACTCGATTGGAGCACTCTAAATGGGTCAAAGTGGGATTTTTCGTTCGACCCAAATTGGGGGACATTAGAATTCGTTTTAGAGGTATGGTTCCTTGGGCAAAGTTTCTTGTTTTGATCCCTAGAATACGATTTTCACAGAGATTTATCATTACATTAACGAAATCTGTTTGGTTTTTTTTATTTCAGAGGATCCAGTTCAAAGATATAGTGGTCAGTGCAAAACGTCTTTTTTGAGAGGTGCTCCCAGAGATCAGCTGTAGCTCCTTTCCAAATAAATATTTTTACTAATACCAAGTCAACCAAAATATAGTTCAAAGACAACATAATATGTGTACAATTTTTTAGATCAATAAATTTAAAAGTTTTTTCAGAAAAAATTCTGGAAAATTCGCTTTTTGCGGCCTTCTAACTGTATATAACTCCTTAAAACAGTAAATTCTGAATGGTGCATAACCGTTTGTTAGCCAGAAGTTTCGGGAGAATAAAGGAGAACCAACCGCCGAAGACGAATCATCTTCTACCAAGCCATTTCGAGGTCCTACGTATCGGCTCATAGGCAGTTTTTGAGCACTCAAACGATCGAGTTAATAGATTAGCTGCCTTACATACTTTATTTGACAACCTAATGGTTTCTTTTTGCGCGCGAACGTCAAAAAATTAAATGGGAGCTCAACGTTTTTCAACGCCTGAAGAAGTTGTTGAAGCCTTGCGGTTATCCACTTCATAGTGGCAAAAGAGCTTTGAAAATCGGCTCAAACTAATGCAGAAGTGTAGAAGTGCAGAAGTGACTTGAAAGGAGGATATTTTGATAAACAATAAAGGCAACGCTCGCACTTCTGCGTTAAGCGCACTTGACCATGAAGACTTACTGGCTGGCCAAGAACAAAAAAGGAATCGGATCTTTACATATTTCAAGAATGTTTTAAAACCAAAAACAAAAAAACAAGAAAGACGCCCCGTACTTTGATTTGAATTATTACAAATGTAAAGTTTTTGAAAACTTATAAAGTAGAAAATTTAGAAGCCAAATAATCTTGTTGAAATAAATCTAAGCTAAAATTCCAAAAAGGAAAGGCCTGCCGGAGAAACATCCACCAATGGAGCACCTAAACTAGTTTCTTAGCACCATTAGAATGCGCTTTAAATAAATACTTAAAATCTGTATCACCGACTATTGACACTCGGCCACGCCAAAGTGCCAGACCAATGCTTGAAATGTTGGTGCGGCAAAGTAGACAACAACTACAACAACAGCGCACAGCGGACGGCGCAGGCTGCAGCCAACAATAACACCAACACAACCACTTCATCGCCACAACTGCGAACTGCGAACTGGACTGTGGTGAACTGAATCGAATTGAATTGAGTCGAATCGAATCGAATTGAATCCCCCAACGTGGTCTGCAACTGTCCGTCTATCTATTGAGTACAACTCTAAAAGCAAGTTATGTGTATGCATACAAACTGACACACTTGCATACTTGCATACATACATATCTACATATAAATAAATAAACATGTGCATTTGCGTGTGTTTGTGTGTGTGCTTATGCATTGGCATTGCGGTGCGGATCGTATCGGATGCTTTGCTGAAATATGAAAGTAGTTTTCTAGACTAGAACAAGACCACACCTAACAATGAGCTTGCCACATGCACAAGCATGCACACACACGTTTGTTTGAATGTATGTATGTGTGTATGTACTCCTATTTATGCGAGTACAGGTATGTTTATTGCGCGCCTTAGACTTCATTGCATTATATTAGATTGCCTGGCTAGCTGGCTGGCTGGCTGGCAGGCTGTCGGTTTGCCTGCTGCACGGCAACTCGATTTTGCGATTGTCAGCTGCTGCTGTTCCAGCTGCCTCAGCTGCGCGCATGCGCGACCGTGCGACCTGCAAACGGCAATCAGGCAACAATTTCATTTTTATTTATTTACATACAAATCTATTTACATACACACATACGTACGTAAATCTAGCAAGACCTGCAACTCCAACTAGCCATTCAGCCAACTAGCCAGCCAATCGGCCAACTAGCGAACCCGTGATTGGAATTGGTATTGTACCTACACGTCAGCTATTTTCGTTCAATTTTTAGATGCATTATTTTATTTTATTTTATTTTTTTTTTTGTTTTTTTTTTGTTTTTTTTTTCAATTCCATTTTTTATTTTCTCTGTTTCTACCCCCAATGTACTCGTAATTCTAATTATGTGTGGCAAATTTTAATGCTCTTCACACCATCATATTTTATTGTCTGTTTCCTCCTTTGTTTTGCTGAATTTGGCTTGGCTTGGCTGGAACAATGTGTTAACGCGGCGAACGAGCGACGCGTGGGTCTAATTAATTGCACTGCGCGTACATATTTGGCAAGGTGGCGAATCAAAGCGAAACTTGCAAATGTGCCAATAATTGTGTGTAATGATATATTCAATGGCATTATTTTTCTTTCATTCGATATATTACCTCGCATTGTTGCCATTCATCTGGATTTGAAAACTAACGCAGGAGCAGTGCTCAGTAGTTTAAAGATTTTTGGCTCCTACTCTATATTTAGATACGTATTTTGGAGATTATGATCACCTAATATGGACGTGACAATGGATGTAGTTGAGTAAGCACATGTGCGTCTGCCATTCGGTTAGTGCTGGGTTCAATACGCAATGTGAATATGAAGCATCAAATGATATTGGCATGACAAACCTTCAAGTGCATTTTTTTCATATTAAAAAAGTTCCTCATAAAAAATAGCCGTCCTTCGAAGGCGAGGAACCTCATACTCTATGATCAAAAAGTACCGGGAATGTTTAAATAAAACAAGACAGAGTTAAATTCCAGGCAAATTTATTTTATCTCCTTCAAAATATGACCCGTCTGAAGCAACACACATGTGCCAACGTTTTACCTAGTCCTCCATGCACCCCTGGTAGGCCGACGAAAGGATTGCATTCAGCTCCTTCGTCGCATTCTCTTTGATCTCCTCTATCGACTGAAATCTCCTGAAATGGTTGCCTCCATTTCCGACCGTTTGCGACGTACAGCATCTCTCAAACGCTTTAAAACGAATAAATAATATTCTTTATTGGGAACCTGCAGAGGCTCTCAAAAATGAATATTCAGCTTCTCACTGGTACAATGATTATCTCTCATATTTTTTGCCCACTAATGAAGCCACAGTAAAATAAACGGCTTTATTATTCGTTTGTATTTTTCAACATACAGGTATTCTCCTTGGAAGTCAATACACTTCTGCATTCGGTTGAATCTATTCAAGCTTTTCAAAGCACTTTTGCCACTCAGAAGTGCATACCTCTAACACGAGCTGTTTAAAGCTTCAACAACTTGTTCAAGCGTTCCAAAACATTGATCTTGCATTTTATTTTTAATGTTCGGGAACAAACAGAAATCATTAGTTGTCAAATCAAGGCTGCAATGCAGCTGTCCCATTAATTCCTTCTTTTGAGTGTTCAAAAACTCTCTTGAGGGAGCCGATGAGGGAGAGCCTCAGTGGCCTCAGTGAAAGATGATTCGTTTTTAGGGGTTAGTCTGCCTTAATTATCCGTAAAATTCAGATAAATGAATGATTGTGTATCCTTGATGATAGACAAAGGATCAAAATTTTCCAAAAAGCTAATTTTTAAGTTTCTTCTTCCGCGTCCAACTTTTGTTGGACTAAGCTCGCCTTGCTATATGGGTATGGGTATAGATTGCTATTTTGTTTGCGGCTCATACACTTGGATCAAAGTGTAACGTGATTTGAACCACTGTCCCAGAATTTCTTCGACATATTTTACACCAATCGATACGAGTCCGTTTTTGGGAAATTGTCAAGTTATGCGATATCCAACGAGTACAAATATTCTTGACGACCAAACGTTCATGCGATATTGAATGTATACTTGTCCCACTTATGGCACAAAATACCTTTCTCTCGCAGTATGTCACATGCCGATCTTGAATTCAACAGCATCGATTGTTCCTGGTACAACAACAGATTTAAGACGGCTTTCACGAAACTCGCCTTGCAAGGATCAGCGGCTATGTTGCAACTTGTTGTAAAAACGTTTCAGAGTAGATAAGAGGAAAATAACTCCATTAATACACTCTTGTCTCGATAACCTACGACCGAAATCAGAATACTATAAATCTTCGCACGAAAATAGTCAGCTGTTAATTCCACTTTTTCAGTTAGATGAGTTTTTCAACTCACTGAAAAAGAGCAAATGAAGCTCAAAAGTGGAGAGGCTATTTTGAACTACAAAATAACCAACTTTTCGATAAAATTATCGAATTACAGCTCTTCATACGTAGTGTGGCAAAGGCGCGAAATACAAAACGCAACCCTAGTACAGAAAATAAATGATGAGATGAAAAATGTAACAGATGGGAGATTTTATTTTAAGAAAGAAAAATTCTCGCTATGAACACAGCGTTTGTTTCTAGTTGTTCTCTCTTCCCTCAAGTATGGCATATGATCTCCCAAGCCAATTCAACTCAGATCCTGTTGAAATTTCTGTTCAGTAAGGTTTGGCAAGTCATATTGTGGAAATTTTCTTTGAAAAAGTGTAATAATAAATCTGTTCCCGAAGTTCATAGAGCGAAGTGCTGGAGAAGACGCCGAAATGTCGACTTGTCGTTGTTCTCAACTTGTTGGCCTTTGCCATTTGACTACGTGGAAAATTTTACGTAAGGACCTTGGCTTGCGTGACTATAAAAAAAAGCTCGTGCACCATCGTTTTCGTCGCATTTTTGCTATTTGAGCTCATTTAGATTTAGTATTCAGATTTATTCGAAAAAGTACTTAAAAATTCGACTGATTCGATCATGAATCCTTTAACTCGTAGACACGGCGGGCAAATACCGGATATCGTATTCAAGAAAAAACAAAAACAAAATGTTATTTCTTTTATTGCTACTCCGGTAGATGTAATAAGTCATGATTAAATAATGAATGGTTGCATAAAGTTTGACGACGGTTTTCCGATTCGACTCCATTGATGAAATTTGGAAGTAAAGGAAATCGAAACCTAAGTTTGTCGCCTTTCTGAAAAGGTAGTAAAAAATTGAAAAAGTCGACGTAAACCATAGAATAATTTCGTGTTATTGTATAAATGGTATATAATTATTTAGATTTTTAGATTAACCAATCCAATGGATGTTATTGGCATCCATATGTGCCTACTTACCGAGTTCTTTTTACTATATTCCATGGTAATTTTGCTTGCAAAGCTTTAATTTAGTAATGTTTTCCAAACTTGGTATAATTTTCTCGGGCTTTAGAAAGGGAATATCCCAAATCCAGACGCTCGTAGTTTAACAAACGATTGTGGCAACAAAAACCATACAGAAAAATTTAAAACTTAAGGTGACAGATACCTGTAAAATTTCGAAAAAAAAAAATTTTTCATAAAATGTTAATATAATCCTTTAAGAATCTGTCAAAAAATTTTAGAACGTAAATTTAAGTATTTCTATTTTTCGTCTTCCGTGGCAACTCTATTCTGTGCGTTCGAGCGCTGGGAGAGATATAGTTACGTTGTATTCAAACTTTAGACGCATTTTTCTCAAAACTCTATTTTTCGAATGGGCGCACACGATAACTCGAAAAGTTATTGATTGATCTCCCTGAAATTTTGCAAACATATTTTTTATGATATTACTTTCTATGTGAATTTACAAGCTTTTGAAATTTTTTCGAAAAATAAAGCAAAAATAGTAGGAAAACTCGCCCCAAGCATTGAATTGAAGCATTTTATTCCGCGACTTTTTTTCCATATTTGATTAATACATATAGAAATTATGACATTAATAAACAAAAAAAATTTTTGGTTTTTTGTATTCCGGTCACTGACGCCGATGCTACAATGCCCGCCGATTGAGAAGCCCCGGTGCGACCTTCCTGGAAGAATTGAGTGTACATTCGCCATTTTAAATGATTAAAATAAAAAAAATGATATTATTTTAATGTATAAATAAACTGTGTGCCAATTTAAAAAAAAATATATTGACTTCTTCATTTTAAATACAATACTATTTTCAACTTATTTGTTGTATTTTAGCAGCTTCAGCAACTTTCAGTACGTTTCACAAAAGCTTAGACAACCTAAAAAAAAAAAAAAAAAAAAAACTATAAGTTTCCTCCAAAAAAATTATATTTTCCCCATTATCAGAAGACCAGGCAATTTTGGATATCATTCCTAGCCCAATGAATTGTATTGGTTGGGTCTTCTAGCATTTTAATCTTCCTTTCAGAAAGTAATTGACTGGCGTGTGATTTGACTTTGTCCAGTTTCACAAGTCATTACTTAAGAAAATAGATTATGTGAATTTGGATAGGCATCGGAACAGCATCACTAAACAACTTCATCCACTTCCGATCTAACCCGATCTCGAAATCCGTTGCCGAAAAGTGATGCACGCCAACTTTTTCGCCTGGTTTCATTCAAGTGCCGCACAATTTTCCGCAAAAAAGCACAAAGGACACAACAAAAACAGCCTGCTTCTTAGCAAAAGTTTTCATTTCTATGCTTTTGAGTACTTTTTCTTAAGAATTAGCTCTGAAATAAAGAGTAGCTTTTCCAACAAGAGACCACGGATTTATTAAGTAGCTGAGCCGAAGGTGTTTACACTAGTGCTCCATTTCAATGTAAAGTAGTGGATCTCCTCTACTTTTCTTATATATAATAATAATAATATTAAGTAGCTCAAAATAGCTGACACAGGGTGAAATTGGATATCTTTCAACATCTTTGATTATTGCTTCAACGCAATTGATCAACGAAAAGAGGGTTATATTTTACTTTTTAACGAAATACCTTTTTCGTATAAACTGATGCTATATTTGATATTTATAAGTTGGAGTGGCTGTCGATGGACTAGACATGTGATTGAGCCTTTTATGTTACCTTTGTGATCACATTCCTACTTCTTCTCTTATCAAAGTCTAGGTGTAGAACTCAATTCCTCACAAAGTCAGGTGCCTTAAGATTTCTCGCTATTCATTCCTTGAACTTGTGCAACAGCTCTTGTCTGGATTTCTTTTGCCTTTTTTCCCCTGCCAGTATTTTGAGGCTTTTGCTTCACAATGATTTACTCTGTTTTTTTTAATATTTTTACTTTTTCCAAGCTGAAATATTTAATGGACTTTTTATTATATTTGCAGATACATACAACTTTTTACATATGTACGTTTAACCCGTTATTATCATTTGTTCCATAAATTCTTTTTCATGCGCTCAAGAAAATTCCTTAAGCCATCGGCATGTGCGGACATATGTTTATGCTTGTAATTCAAATCAGAACAAAACGCCTTTATGCAGTCGCATACGGGTTTCACTTTCTGTTTCAGGCAGCAAATATGCTGGCACTCCACATATGCAAGTATGCAGTATTCACGAAAGTAAGGGGACGTTGATAGTAATTAATTACACTTCAATTCCGTTTGCAATGATTCAGCCGCCGGTGCACTCAAGTGTTCTGCCAAAGCAATTCCTACATATAACTCTTTATAAGTGCCTATCTGGCATACACATACATACTTTTACTGCATGCATATGTCTGTATGTGTTCATATATATTTATTTGTTTTTATGATTTCTGCGCATTTTTGTTTTATTAATTTTTGTGTTGAATTATTTGTAAAAGGATCTTAGCCCACGCTTTGTGCGCATTCGATCTGCTGAATGTTGGCTGTGACAGCAACAGCGAGAGCGACAGCGCCAGTGTGCAATGAAGATTGGCCAGTCAGGCAGACAGACAGCCAACAGGCCAACTAGCATATATTAGATGTAAGTTTTGCAATCGCTTGCAACCACACATACTTGCCTACACACATGCATGCATAGTTATGTGTGCATACGTACATATACATACAGACACACATAGACAGATAGCCACTGCATCGCCTGCTCTATAACGCCTCAGTTCATCTAGGTATTCCTAGCCAGCTAGATGCCTTGCCTCACATTGCACTATGGAGCTGAGTGTCTGAGTGCTCGACTAGTTGACTGTTTGGTTGCCTGGGTGCCTTACCGTAAGCGTCCCAGCAACAAAAACGTCAAATGTGTTGCGCACGCGCAGTTGCCATCACCGAACGTCCGCCGATCTGCCCGTCCATTGGTTCGTCTTTTTGTTTGTTTATTTTTTGTATATTTTTTTGTTATTATTTTTTATGCGCTGTTAGTCTAAATCATTGGAAACTAGTTTAGGTGGGTCGTCGTCGTGTTTTTTTTTTTTTGCATGCACCTTTTTCTTCTACTTCTAACTGACTCTTTAGCTCGTTGCCTGACTCTAATGCCAATGTAGTGCTATCGCAAAAATAATTCTTGTTGTTGTTCTCCGTTTTTTCATGCTGCTCGTTTTTGTTGTACTTGTAAATATATTGTATTTTAGCAACGTGCTCGAATTCTAATGACCGCCCAATGTGGTTGTGCGCGCACTCATCGCCATCGCCATCGCCATCGCCATCAACAGCACCAGCAACAGCTCCATTGCAATAACACCAGGCAAATAGCCAACCAACAAATAGTCAGCTATGACGCCGAGCGTCAGCCGCAACCACAACCAGAGCCCCGTCCTAACCCTGTGCGCAGGCGCGCGGCGACAGCCAGGCTTCACAGTTGCCGTAGTCGCAGTCGTCGTCGTCGTCGTAGTCGTATGTGCCCAGATATGCAAATCGAATCCAACAAACTGGTTTATCATAGTTGTTAACCAAATAAAAGCAACAACAACAACAAATGCTACAAAATTAAACTAACCAAAAGTCAAAAACAACAGCAACCACGGTTGTTTCAGCAGCGGCAGCAGCAGCAGCAAAAAAATTGTAGCAGAAAAAAATTGGAAAATATAGGTCGATTGCAATGTAGTTGATCGAATTTTTGCATTAGGCGCAGTTTTTTGCATCCGCCCGGCCCGGCCCGACCCGACCGTTCGCCCGTCTGTTCGTCTGTCCGCGATTATCTTCTTGGAAAAGCACATAAAAATACCAGTGCGGTGCAGCACTAGCATCGGCATAACCACCGCCGTTTGTTGCATGGCACAAGCCAATGAGCCACCAACCGCCGCGACAAGACCGTACCAAATGCGCCACCAAGTCATCGCGCCACTGAACTGCTAGAGTTGAAGCGTCGAGGCAAAAGCCGAGCAGCCATCAAGGCATCGTGGCATCGCGCCATCGCAAATGGTTTCGGTTGTGGTTGTTGGTTTTCCGTTTCTATGTGTTTTTTTTTTTAGTATTTTTAGTTTTTTGGCTATCCACTTCGTTATTAGCCTCGTAGTGAAATTAACGTTTAGCTCGCGCCATGGTACAGTGGGGAGGAATCGTTGAAAATGAGAAGTGTCTCAGATGATATGCGCCAGGATATGTGGCCTTATAAGTAGTTTGCGAACAGCTTCACCTCCCAGCTCTACAGGTTATGATTTTTGTGAGAAGCTATTTCAGCATGCAAATACGCTTGGAGGCTCGCTATTCTATGCCAAGGTAAAACCGTTGTTAGAAAAAATGTAATTTCCTTACATTTATTGCCTATTCATTTTCAAGATATCTCCAATTTTTTCTCTCCTATTTTCTATTAAGTGTCTCTTCGGAGAGTTTGTCTTTTCAAATTATCGTTTTGTATTAAACGCAAATTAAGCTACGGATTTTCCAGTATCCATACAAACTTTAATTTCATTCTCGCGATGATTGATCAATGGCACCCCCGCTGGATCCGATTGCTAAACCTCTTCCTATATAGTTCGAACTTGGATGAATGATTGGTGGTTGGTTTTCTGCGAAGAGCATCCCACCAAGCTCAAATGCGGGAATACAGCCACTGTTGACTGGTTTTTTAGTTGCTTAACCATTGTCAAAGAAATGAACTTCTACTGCGACAGCCAAGCGGAAATTAAGATCAGAGATCGATGCTGGTGCCCTCTAAATTAGTCGAGCAATGCATGCCTTCCCCCTCGACCGCTTCCGAATACTTCGATATTCAGTTTGTAAGGGTATTGCGGAAAACTACTGAGCGAATGAGTTTGCTAGATAGGGGACCTACGAAGTGGTTTTCTTCGTAATGAGAAAATTGGGGTTTTCTCAAAAACCTATGAGACGTTCATAAAAAGGAGGGCATCTCAGCCAGCGCTGTGTAGGTATCCAAACATTCAAAGACCCGATATCCTTCTGGACACGAGTAGATCGAAGGGGTTCGTGGAAAGTTTTGAAGCTTACAAAGCCGTGGCTCACGAATTTATGGGGATGCCTTTCAAAGTCCCCTTACTCTATCTATACCTGCAAAAAGAAGCTTTCTTCTGATCACCGTAGACCCAATTCAAAGCCAATTCAATACATTTTCAAAATTAGGGCAGCAGTTGGAGATCAGATATCATATGTACAATCAGAAATCATATTAGCTTCGCTACAGTGGATGATCTCAAATCCCCATCTTTACACGATGCAAGTCTGAGTGGGATGAAAAAGGGAAATATAAGGGAATAAGGGGAAATAGTGCAAATTCATCTCCACCGTTAAGCCATTTTAAACTTCTTTGTCTGCTTTCGGTAACTTTGCAATTGACAATTTTGTAATTTTTTCTCATATTCACTGATGTAGAAAAATTAGAGTCCACTGAAAGCATATAAGAATGAGGGCGGAACACTGTTTTTGAGTGCTTGAATCATGCCAGTTGTGACTTAGTGCAGAAAAGATGTGCCAAGCACTGCTGCTTAACCATTTATTTTACAGAATTTTTGGATCGGCGTGTTCTATGTTTGAGCTGAAATAAAAAGGACAGAATGTTGAGATAAATTAAAATTGGTTTTGCTCTAAAAGTATTTATATGAGATTTATAACGTGCCTATTCCTTCTATGAGGCTGCTTAACCGGTGAATACAAAATAATGCCTCAGAGCTTTCCTTCTAAGGGGGTTCATGGATTTGGAAATTTCAAAAACTTATTTTTTTATTATCTTATGAGAACTATATGTACATAAATATATACATACATATGTATTCTCGTATCCCAGCACATGTATACAAAAACGTAGAAAATTTATTCGAAATTTTAAATTTGATTTTTAAAATTTTCACAACATTGGAAAGCTTATGGATCGTATATGGTTTGTGTGTAAAAGTAATTTTAGCAAGGGGCTGCCACCTGTTTGTATTTAAAAAAATATGCATAAGTATTTAAGACTGTTTTTCAGAAAAATCTATAAGTATTACAAAAACAATTTTTTTGTATAGCGTTGCCACTTGAATTTTATTACAAATAATGCTACTTAACACTCATTTCTCTAAAACTTTTGTTTAGTTTTGAAATTTTCCTCATTGGAAAGGATACGGATCGTAAATGGTTTGTGTGTAAAAGTCATTTGAGCATGTAAAAGCAGTTAAATAAAAAAATATGCATAAGTATTTCAGATGGGCATCAATGCTATTATTTTTAAGAAAAATCTATTGTAAAAACAATTTTTTTAGCGTTGCCACTTTTATTTTTTATTGCAAATGAAGCTCATTATCACAAATTTCACTTGAATATGTATAGGTATCAAATGAAAGGTATTTAAAAAAGATTTAATAAAAAAAATATCTGGTGTTGCCACCTTATTTTTATTGCAAAAATATTAGCTTTTGACACATTTCCTTAAGATACCAACATATGGATTGCATATGAAAGGTGTGTAAAAAACAATTAATACAACATATTTGCCACTGGTGTTGCCACCTATTTTTTGGAAACCTAGAAATTGATTGCAAAAATATATTTTCACTTACCTAGCTCGCAACTACAACCAATGGTTGGTCTTGGCCGCTACCAAAATGTTGCGCCAATCTCCTCTGCATTGCGCGCGTTGACACCAGTTAGAAATACCAAGGGCAGTCAGGTCGTCGTTGACTTGGTCTTTCCAATGCAGGTGATGACGTCCTTTTTTACGAGTTCCGCCACTATATTTCGAAACAAACTTAATATTTGCTGAGGCGTTGTTGTCCATTCGCTCAAAGTGTATACATAATTTACTCACATTGAACCATAGATCTTGTGAAGAATTTTTCTGTCGAAAGTACTAATAACCACCCATTGGTGTTCGTTAATGTCCACGACTCAGTGCCATACAGTAAGACCGGGAGAGTGAGTGATTGATAAAGCGTTTTTTTTAATGCGTCGAGAGACGGATCAGACTTAATTTTATAACTTAATTATATAACTATTCGCTTAAGATACAAAGCCGCATATGTTAGGCTACCAAAATTTTAAAGGAGAGATTTAAAATTGCCTTATTTCAGAGCAATTCTCTCTCTCTCGTTTATAAAATGAACCCATTTCAGACTAATTTTACAAAATGTCTTTTTAACTCAATCTCTATTTTTAATGAGAAATGAGATCCCGGGAGCAAATCCCCTTTTTGGCACAAAGGTCAGTTATCGTCGGCTTAAACGACGATAGAAACATCTATCAGTGCAAAGGTAAAGTTAACTTTAATCCAATAAAATCTTTAAATGATTTTGACATCTCATTTTGAAGGGGATTTTCAAATTAATAAAAAAAATTTAAATAGAGGTTAGGATAAGCAAAATGTGTTTAAGAGAATACAATTAATTGCAATTAGTTTTATATGGCGTTGCCACTTAATTTGTAAGACGAAAATGTAAAATAATAGTAAAACGAAAGCTCTGGGTGCCCCGCATATTATGGTTTACTACGATGTAAATAAGAAATATTTTTTGAATGGAGCGCCACTCGTTTCTTTTTTTAATTAACTAAATATAGGAATTTCGTTAAATAACCTACGTCTACTTTTTAAGCTGCAACAGACGAAAATTTCAATAGTGACTGATTCTCTGCCATGAAAAAGCTCTTCATAAAAATATCTGCCGTTCGGAATCGGTTTGAAACTGTAGATCCCTCCATTTGTAGAACAACATCAAGACGCACGTCACAAATAGGAGGAGGAGCTCGGCCAAACACCCAGAAAGGGTGTACGCGCCAAGTGTATATATAAGTGTTTCTTTAATGCTATTCATTGTATATGCCAGCGAAGGATTCCTAACGAAGGACTCCTAAAGTTCTAAGCCATTTGTCACTCCCTCCTTTGACCATATCGATACCACAATCAGAAAATCAATTAGAAGTTCAAAAAATTCATATCGAGTTGAAACGGCTTAAATAAAATTAGAAAGAAATTCAAAGGTGTCAAACTGTAGCCGATAGTATCGATAATAAGTTATTTATGATATACAGAGTGCATCCTGTGGTTGAAGACAAGCATATATATGGCTATAATTTCCCTAAAACAATATTTTTCTTTTGGCGCTTTTTCAGATAAGACTTCACTTAAATTAGATAAGACTAAGGGACGCTTACGAGGGAGATTAATGTTTCTGAGGGTCTTATCCGTCGAGTGGTGCATGCAAAAAAATAAAATAAAAAAGTGCGTGTAGCGTAGTACACTTAACAGAAGTTAAACTTTCAAGGCAGACAAAGAAAGAAGGAGAGACCCGAGAGAGAATGATAGATAGAGAGAGAGAGAGAGAGAGAGTGAGAGAGAGAAAGCACATATATCTAAATAAATTCACAACATTTGCAGATAATACACACAGACAAAATTTACAAAAAACGGAGAATGATCGACCGGTGTACGTAAACACCGGACACAAACTGGGGCAACAACGCGCACTACTCCGAGCTTTTATCACCCGCACAAACGCAGCGATTCCAGGACCGCAGCAACGACACAAATTACCGCAAGGCAATACCAATAAATCCGACGCCGGAATGGATAGCACTTTATAGTACGCACAAGTACCAGCCAGGAAACGGAAATAACCGCCAAAAAGTAGGCACCAAAAAAATTTGGACCAAAAAACGCCCCAAACAGTAGGCACCAAGGAAATATAACGCCAAAAAGTAGACACCAAAAATATATTTCCTACAAGTTTGCACCAACAAACAAGCGCCAAAGAGTAAGCAGTGTTATTTCTCACTAGAAATTAGCAACCACAAGGAAAAACTCAGGAAAAATAGCCTAAAGTGAATCGAAGATATATATATGGTATAGCTCTCTCTCTCCTTTTCCTCTACGTTAGAACTTGTTTCTCTCTCGCGGAACGAAAAGGCCGAAATCGTTGCATGGCCTTGAAATTTTATTCTCCATTCTCGCTCGCCCATCGACGCTTTCGCAGTTTCACTTAAAAAGAAAACAAAAAAAGATATCCGATATAAATCCTACATTATGAACAGAAGACAGACGGAAGAACAACAAGTTATCCTACCAAAACGCCTTCTAAACAAAATTAATCAACCTGAAGCTTGTGCAATATTATGTTTTTTTCTGATCAAAAAATTTTAAGCAAGCCCAAAAGATCAACCGCAAAAATGACAGATTCCTACAGAGGTTCCTGTTGTAATGCAAAAGAAAGCTCCCAGCTATGGTTTTAGATGTGGTGAGCAACAAAGAATATCGAGTGGATTACGTTGCACATATCGAGGTTCTAGAGAAATTAGTGACATCCTGGATTGTTAGTGTACACCGTGACAGCCCATTCAGTCTTTCAGCAAGACTCTGCATCCTCACACAAAGCAATGACGACATAAGATTGAACGGCTGAAAATACTCCATAGCTACATAACACCGAATTTATAACCGCCTAAGTTTCCAGACCTTAATCCCTGGATTACCACGTATGGGGCGTAGTTGAGGAGGGAACCAATATCAAAATTTCTTAAAAAAATTCGTGAAGTTTCATTACGCACTCTGTACTTTCGCAAGAAATGTTTTTAAAGTTTTTCATACATTTTGAGTAAATGCATCTCTTTTCTGAAGGTATATACAAGGTGGCCCAAAACTAATCATCCAATTTTGTTTTTGAATAACTTTTTTCTAAGTAAACAAAAAATTATTTGGAGTGATGCAATTTTTTTCGCTCATATTCGGAAGATTAAAAATTTTTGCTTATGACGTCTTACGTCAATTCTATTTGACACTTGTGAGCTACAGTATACAGACAGACAGTGGAGGGCAATAAGATCTAAATAAATATATCCATCAATCAAAATCACATTTTTTATTTGTTAAAAACTAAATTGAAAAACAAAATTTTATGATCAATTTTGCGCCACCTTGCATAAATATTTTTTCTAATTTCAATCGTCTTTCATTCATACAGCCATTGGATTATTAATTTTACGCCAACTTTTTTCTAACTTCTGTCCCCTTTCGTATAGATGAAATCACATTTCTTTACTTAAAATAAATTTTTTTTATCTGTTAAAAACTATATTGAAAAACAAAATTTGATGATTAATTTTCCGCCACCTTGTATACATTTTTTTTTAAATTTCTGTCCCCTTTCATCCATACACCCATTAAGTGATTAATTTTACGCCACGAACAAATAGTTTTTCTAATTTCTATCCTCTATCACCCATACACCCATTAGATCAATAATTTTGCGCCACCTTGTATACAAATTTTTTTTAATTTGTATCCTCTTTCATCCATACACTCATTGGATCATTAATTTTGGCCCACCTTGTATATACATATACATTTAAAAGAATTTTGTTATTATTCGGGAAAATCGATGCATAGACCTCCACTATCGAAAACCGTCGATGCTCTCAACTATCGATAATTTGACAGCTCCACTGCACAGGATTACCACAAAAATTTACTTTATTCGTACTTTTAATATCAAATTAGAGCCACTCATAACTAGTTTATGGCCCAGCTTACATCATTGGCTTTAATAAGAATTTAGTCTACGAGCCGTACTCGCATATCCCACTCCTCTTTTTTATGGCCAATTGCTTTGATTTTATACTTAAAATATAAATAAATAAGTTAACTAAATCGAAAGACAGTCGCCCAAAACGACAAGCCAAGCAGAGTTAACAAAAAAAAAGAACACAAAACAAAAATAGAAGAAAACACATCGAAAACTCAATAAACCGAAAAACATCGCAAAACATTAAAAAACATTGAAAAAGTAAATGCAACAGAAAACCCTCTTAGTTCAGGAAAAACCGCCGCACATTTGTCCAAATAACCACATTGCTGTTGCTCTTAGTGTTATTACAGTTAGTTTTTCCTTTTCTTGCTATCTTTGTTGTAGCCATTACCGTTGTTGTTTTCATTGTTGTTGTTGCATTTGCAGTTGCATAAAACCAAAATGCTCTAGCTTGTGCTCGAAATGGCTAAGAGATCCAGTTTAAATTGCAATTGCTCGTTAATGGGCATTAAAACGTGCCAAAGTGGCTGTGCGCTGCCTGCACAGTGGAACGAACTTGATAAACACGTGCGCACACGTGCAAACAGCTGCCTATAGCTAGCAACAGCTAATGCATACATACATACACACACATATACAACTACAACTCCTCCGAATCGTTTGAACAACAACAACTACAAGTACAACACTGCAATTAAGGGTAAGGGTAGAAGCTGCCAACAACAACAAGCTAAGTAAGTTGAGAGGCTAAGTGCGCAGGGCTTTCTTGTGTCCAGCATGGAAAGGCGCATGGCAAGCAGCCACCTCATCAAGAGCGTGCGCCGCCTCACCGCATCACATCGTTGACACTTGACCTCGTCGCCACCAATACTAGCACAATAAGCGCATGAAATACTTGTAGGCATCATGCAATGGCTCTTGTTCTGCCTCGCAGCTGATTTACTTTTAATTTTTATTTATTTACATTTTTTCATTTTCTTTTTCTCTTTTCATTTTCATTTAATTCTTTTGCCATTTACCTGAAGTTGATTACAGTTTTGGCGCACATTAACAAATCAGATTGATTTCGGCGTTAGAAGTGAGGTTAAGTGTTTGGCTGGAGCATTGGAGGGAATTTATTGCAAGAACCTACGCATGGCGTTTTCAACCTCTCGTATGGAGTTCATACATTTTTTCGATTTTGCCACATCACGTAGGGATGGATGCATATGAGTGGGTGCAAATACCGGGTCAATGAGTGGGTGGCATTTGAATTAAAATATTGTAATGTTGTCAATTGAAAAGCTAAATAACAAGTTGAACAAAATTATTTTTTACTATTTTTTCTTGTACAAACTTTCAACAACAAAGTGAAATAAAAATTATTATAAATATAAAATAGTATAAAATAAAGTCAGTATTGCTTTGTAAGAGTTAAGCTACGATTAGTGGTGCCGTATCTTAGCCATAACAGTAACCATAGCAATCAGCTGTTCTGATCAAACATATGGACATCACTGTAAACGATGTCAGGTGCCGCACCATAACGCCGTAACCAGAACCGTAGCCGTATGTACTTATATATCTATTGATTTTTGGTTTTTCCCCGTAACCGTAAGCGACTGCGAGATGCTTTACATATCTTTTGATATTTGCGTTAAAAATTTCATTATTAGAAACAAAAAACTTAATTGTCTTAGTGGCAAATTATCCGTGTTTTTATGACAAAATGCAAATGTTGTCATTAATTCTACTTCAATATCAGCTGTTAATGGTTACGGCATGACTAATCGACAAATGCTGTAATGGTGTGGATATGGTTATGGTTACGGCTATGGCATTATGGCCATAGCACCACTAATTGCAGCTTTAACCGCGCGAAGTAGTGAAAAATTTTGGATTCAAGGTTTTGTAATATAACACTTTGCGACGAAAATTAACTTTTTTATCCTAAAAATGTTTCTGTGAAACGAGAAACTATTGATTTTATTTCCCACGTACTCACTTTTTAATTTTCTCATCAATTTAATTTTTTAAAGAACGTTAAACTATCAGGGGAATTCTTCTTCTTCGTGATTGGTGCCATAACCGCTTAAGCGTTTTTGGGCGAATTTAACAAAGCGCCAGTTGTCTCCTTGTTGTACTAAACGGCGCCAATTGGGCTTACCAAGTCTTGAAGTAAGACCTGCTCCAACTAATCTTTCCAACACATAATAAACCTTCCTCTTTCTCTACTGCCACCAGCTGATCTGATACCGCATCGAATACTTTCAGAGCCGGAGTCAGCGCATCCGCTGGATCTTTATTTGCTGCACTGTATCTTTATCGCTGTAAAACTCATACTCGCTATAGCCCCAACGGGCAAGGGCCAAAAATCTTCCGCAGAATCTTTCTCTTAAACAGTCAATCAGATCAAATGACTCGATAAATAACTTAAAATATGATACTTTTGCTTATTCTATAATATAAATTAGGATATAAAACGAAAGCAGATACAGTATGTGTCAGAAGAAAATAATCGGTATTTTACTTGTAACTTCAAGTATACCTTCGTTCTTCTTTTTGCTGCGTAGTAGTCCCACTCAAGGGCTACGACGCCAGTGTTAACACAGGTTAGTGTCGTTCGAAATTTTCCCGTAAATGCAACCAAACAAAAATGCGTGAGAAGTACGCGAAGCTTTTTGAGGCGGTATTTTTATGCCCGCATTCGAAAGGGCCGAAATTATCTTACGCCGCGGCTGCAAAAGTGATTAAACATTCAAAAAAGTTTGTTGTGATGAGGTATCAGCGGTATAAAGTGTACAAAAATGTTGATGACTTTTCCGAGCGCGGCTTAAAGCGAGTGACGACAAAAAAGCAGGATAAAGTGATCGTGAAACTTTTTTACCGTCCCACATCATCAAAACCACTGCTATCAGAAAAACACATTGAGAAACAACAAAATAATAAAATGGCGTCACACTATTGGGCTGGCCTTTCCAGTCCCCAGGCGCCAACCCCATTGAAAATGTGTGGGGAACTATGAAAACGCATCTTGCCAGTCCATGATTTAAAGCAACTCGTGCAACAAGTTCGCAAAATCTAGTCCTGTTTATCGACGAGCTACGCAGAAAAGCTTGTGCAAAGCATGAAGAAGAAGCCAGGCTATACTCGACAATGATGAAGACATGTAAAAAAATGTTAAATATATATCTTTTATACTTCATGAATAATCGCGGTTCCTTCTTTCTGACACAAACTGTATATCCAGCTATTGAAAAAATCACTTGTGTTTCTAAGATATTAGCCAAATCTTTGCTAAATGTTAAAAGCAACCAAGAAAACTTGACAGTAGTGGAATAAAGATTCGCTAGATCGCGTAGTCGTTGACAAACAGTGGTCGATCAAAATTCTTTAATTCAGAAATCTAAATTGTTCCGAAAACTTACGCACTTTTTTCTTGTTTTCTTTCCCTAAAACCTCAAGATTTTACTAAAGTTTCCTTACAAGTTTTTGTTTTTTTAATTTTTGTTTGCCGACGCAGTAGCTGTTGTCTCCAGCTACCAAACATATGGAGACATGACATGGAAGGTAAAGTGTTCTCGAAAATATACGAGATGGCATTATTGGCACATATCGAGGTTAGTTTAGTTACTAGCATCTCTTGGAAGAACACACATCCAGTTTCAGCCAGATCGGTTTATCTCTTTATGCTTGTCATTCGTTTCGAGTAAGTCGAGTGATTTTTCTTTTCCATCACGACAATGCAGCAGCTCACGCCTCAGCAGTTGTAATCGCAAAATTAATGGAAATAGCGTTCCAACTCATTTCACATTCCCCTATTCTGCAGACTTGTCCCTCGGACAACTATTTGTTCCCCAATTTGAAGAGGAGGTGATTGTAGACACGAATGGCTATTTTTTAGACTTGGACAAATACTACTATCAAAAAACTAACAAGCCCAACAATTAAGCGGATTTTATTTTTGCTCGAACTTCCCAAACGAGCCTCGCAGTTCCTCTTCGATACACCATTTCAATCAATGCAGAAAATAATATGCCATATTAAATCAAATCAAATATTCTGCGCCTTCAATCTAATTCTGTGAATAAGTTTTCTGTACAGAAACAAATGAAAAATTCGAAGTTTTTCGTCTGTACAGACTTGTCTGTATTATTATAGCCTTCAAAGTCGAAAAAAATCGACAGTTCAAATACCAAACCCTAGATGGTACCTTGAACCTTGAACCCTGTTTACGTTACTTTTTTTCTAAAGTTGTAAGAAATTACTAATAATCAAAGGAAAATAATCAATAAATAAAAAAAAACTATGTACAAAATTAATATTCTAATTTTTTTTTTAATAAAGCTTCTTCAAACGGCATTTAATATAGTTCAAATAACTCATTTATATCGCCATCTCCCAAGCAAAAATAAGTGAAAAAAACATTTTTTAAGTCGAATTTCTTGTATCCCAGAGGATCAGACGATCAAAACGCAGAACATACGGCACGCAAAGAAATGGCGGAAATGCAGAAGAGATTACGGAAGGCTAAAGTAGCAAGCGGGCGAAATCAAAGGCAATACTTACTACGGTGGCATGAAAACTTATCTGGCAGACCAATACTTAGAAGGGGTTCTAGCATCAAAGCACGATGGAGATGATGCACATTTGATGTGACAAAGTAAGAAAATAAAAACTGTAAACTCAGTTTATTTACGAAAAATGTGTAATTAAATCGCTTTTATTGCGAAAAAAATTTACTTCCGCGACTGTCTTTTTTTTTAGTTAAAGATTTAAATGCTAAAGATTAGTAAATCCTTTAGGAAAAATTATAGCTGCCTTTTGTCACATTGAAAATCTGGTTCAAAACATTTTTGAAAATTTTGCTTTTCAGTATTGAAGCTAAAGATGGTTTAATACTATGCGAGAAGCCTATTTTGACACCACGATGTCCGCTTGTTGACGACGGCAGTGAGGCGCGCAGTTCTAACCTTTTACCAGGCTTTATTTTCCTAAGCTCTCTTAAGGTAAAGCTGCCAAGTAACGTTATTAGTAATGAGAAGTTGAAAGCTTCACTGTGATCAATAAGTCTAACAATTCAATATCATACAATTCATATAAATTTGTTTTCTGCGTCGTCAATACGCTTTCGTCAACGACTAAATAAGAAAGAACTAAAATTGCTATTAAGGGGACAGATACCTACAAACAAAATTTTTTTTTCACAAAATGTTAATATAATCCTTTAAGAAAATGTCAAAAAAATTTTAGAACGCAAATTTAAGTATTTCTTATATTATAGATCGTCAACCGTGATGACTCTATTCTTTGCGTTCGAGCGCTGGGAGATGTATAGTTACGTTGTATTCAAACTTTAGACGCGTTTTTCTCAAAACTATATTTTTCGAATGGGCGTACACGATAACTCGAAAAGTTATTGACCGATCTCCTTATACAATTCGAAAATTTTTCGAAAAACTAATTTTTTCGAAACAAAAATAGTAGGAAAATTCGCCCCAAAATAAAATTTTTTTTTAAGTATTTTATTCCGCGAATTTTGATTAATTCATATACAAAATTATGACATTAATAAACAAAAAAATTTTTGGTTTTTGTAATCAGGTCACTGACACCGATGCTACAATGCCCACCGATTGAGAAGCCCCGCTGCGACCTTCCTGGAAGAATTGAGCGTACATCCGCCATTTTAAATTTATAAAAAAAAATTAAAAAATTATTATTTTAATGTATAAATAAACTGTATGCCAATTTTGAAAAAAATATATTGAAAAATATGGCCGTTTACAGGTATGTGTCCCCTTAATTGGCAAGTGTTGATTGGCGATTAGAGAAAAACATAGAAATGAGGAAATGCGAAATTGGTTGCCAAAGCGACCTTTCGCGACACATTAGTATTTTTTCACAATTAACTGTAATATACCAGGAAACAATAAACCACACTTAAATTTTTTCATTATCTTTACGATACTTATCAAACTTTAGTTTCAGGTTACAGAGATGGACTTGACTTCGGTGTTAACTTCCCCGACAGAAATGATTGGGAAGTGAAATTATTCTCAGCTATGACGTAAAGTATTTTAGAGGAACCCAGAGGGAGTTATGCTGTGAAAGTCTCTAAACTCCTCTTAATGAGAGTTGTTGAGGAAAGATGTCAATTCTTGTTCTAATAAGCCACTTGTAGGTTGAACTCGATTCTACAAGTTCTGTCGCAGATACTTTCCTTGCGCAATCTTTTGCTTTGCCATTTCTTGTGTTACAACTACATTTCGGAATCCAACATAGGTTGACGCTGATCTATCACATATATTCCTTCTATATATAATGTGTTTTCTAAGAGCTCAGGAACTTCAAATGATAATACCAAACAGTACCATTGTGGGATTTTTTTTTTTATATAATCTGGTAGATAATTTCATTGCATTTATTTTTTGAATATAACATCTGGCATAGTTCCACCGCGGCTACGACATACAGTTGATGTCGTCGATGTTTAGCTGTTTAGTTTTCGGAAATGAAAATTCAGTTAGCAAAGCTCGATAGCGCTCAGCGCCAGCTCCTTCCTCAGTTTGCATTCTGAGCTATCAAACCGAAGTTATGGATATCGATAGTTTTCATCCAGCTAAAAGAGCACCCGATACTGACTACTACTTCCGAAAAGCAGCCAAAAATGTTACACGAGGAGTAACTACGGTTAAACTGAGTATTGAAAAGTTTTGTGATACTTCATTTCAACTAAAATTCCCTTTTTTTTTAGCAAACCCGAAAGATATATCAATTAAGGCGTGAAAAATGGCAGTCACAAACTACAGTCACACAACAACAGCTCCACCATTCGGATACATGCATACATATAAACATATTTGGTGCATCTTAGGAAAAAATTGTGCAGCCGCAAAGGCCTCCAATTGTGATGAAAACCTCAAAAAGCATTCTAACGGTAATTGCAATTTCAATCATCGCCTCAAAGGCCTATAATTCTCCAAACAGAATTATCGACGGTGGCGGCACACATACCACTTACATACTACCATACGACATACACACACACACATACATACGTACGTACGACAATCAGTTTGAAGTATGAAATTGAATTCAATTGAATGAATTTAAGTTGATTTTGAAAAGAGCTGAGTGTTTGTGTGTGCATGCTGGCAGTGTTGTTGTGTGTTGCATTGGAGTTGGAATTAAGGTGAGGTGAGAGGAATCAAAATGAGCTCAGCTTAGCTGAGCTATATGGAATTGAGCTGCACTCGATGCGATGTAAGTATGTTAATAATTATGGCTATAATGATGGAGCACAATATTTTACAAAAACAATAACAATTGCTGCTACAACAACCACACAACGCTACGGCACAACGGTGCTCCAGTGCTCCGGTAAGCTTCAATGGGTCTTTGATGTTAGTTTGCTTCGTGGCATTTCCATATAAATAAACTTATGGAAGTAACGAATTTTTTTTCTTTCATTTTTTTATTTTTTTTTACTTTTTGTGACTATACCTGCATCTCCTGCGCTGTTGTTGCTGCTCTTATTGTACTCGTAGCTTAATAAAAACAAATGCTCGAACGCGTTAAAAGCATGGCAATGGAACGCACGGTGACGGCGTGTTGTTGTTATTGATTTAAACATCAAGATAAATTACTACAATGAATTCAACTGCATTAGGCGGAATATTTGGCTGAGTAGGAAGATATCTGCATGGCTATTATTGTGTTGTGTTTGTATGTATGTATATAGATACACATTAGGGCTTCGTACTCGGGTAGTGCATTCAGGAATTGTTCAAAACTCATAATTTCAGGATTTTATAATACTTGCGTGGATCAGCAATAAACTGGTACCTGTAGGCCAGGGAAGTGATCTCTAGTGTTGCCTTGAGATGCTAAGCAGACAAATACTTCAGTTACTACTCGTGGGGCATGGGATGTTCAAATATCTTAAGCCTTCAAAATTGCATATATGGTTACCGGGAAAGTCTTCCTAGATGTTTAAGGACTTTATTACTTAGCTCATTTCTGACTAACTTAGCTATATGACAAGATATCCAAAACTTAACAGGGGTATTTGATTCTATTTGATTTGAATATTTTATGCCCACTTTTGACATGATAACGTCTTATAATTCGATTTAGCCGGCTGCACGCACGAAAAAATGTGTCGTTATCTTTCTCAATCGTCGTTATCTTGCTCATTCGTCGTTATCTTGCTCAATCGCAGTTACCTTGCTTGAACTTGCATATGCCTTCTTCCTGTGTGCATGGTAATGAACCATTTCTCTGTTGAGAACAGGACGATGATAGGAAAAGTAGAAAGGGGGTGTTTCGAGTGTAAAGTGTCTTGAAAAAGACAAATCGATGATGTTGCCTCTTAGTGTTGTTGACTTATTAACGTCTGATCCACAATCGAAATTGAACATATCTCTCATGAATTTGATAAATGTTTCGTAATTGTTCACGTTTGTGTAAATGTAACTTGATCAATTCCATTACGACTTGATGAAGTTTTTGAAATTACGATTTTTCTAGGTGTTTCCTACTTCGCAAAATAAAAAACTATGCATGAAAACTATTCTGCAAAACATTTTAAAACCTAGCACATCATTTTAACTACCCAAAATTATAAGATTCTAAGTATAATGTAATTGAATAGATTCAGCTTTTAGTTCAACATAACGAAATATCATCTCCAAACACTACCTGGCATAATTTACACAATCGAAAATGGTTCGGGTGAACAGTTTTTGCGGTGTGTGTTTATCTCATTTTTAGTCACTTTTTTATTATTTCATCTTCTTATCCGACTCGCCCGTTATAGATGTGCTACACCGTTCCAGTTTTTTTTTATCTGACTTAGGGAATTGGCTCTCGAACTGGATTTTAATATTTGGTTGTGGACACGGCAACGTATACCTAATGTGTTACATACTCTGCGTAACCTTCTTGCCGAGTGCATATTTGATGTTAGCGTCTTCGAATGAACTTATCAAAGACTACAAAACTCTGTTAAGAAATGGTGGGGGCGACCCGAAAAAATTTTTACAAACCTTAAAAAATTATTAAAATTGGTAAAAAATTGAATCCTGTAGCTATTTTTGAAAATTTTGAAATTTGTCGAAAAATCCTCACTATGCGATGAAGAACAAGAAAACGAGAAAAAACGTGTCTTTGAGACAGACGAAAGGTTTGGTTTTTAATTTATACCGTCAGACAGTACCTATATCTCCACTCGCATGTGCAAGATATAGACTAAGGGGATGCATTGAGTGACTAAACTTTGGCAGATTTATGCTCGCCGCCGATATCGAGGATACAGATTTTTTTGAAAATTAAGCGTCACTCGCTTCAGGAATGTATATTTGGTAAATAATTACAAGGAACAAATTTCTTACTGACTACTTAAACTACTACTTTTTTGGCTCAGTTTCACTATCTATTAATTTCAAACATATTTACTCATCGTCACCTTCAGCGTAGTCCTCTCGGTTATACCTAGAAGTTTCCATCCAAGCCTCTTACTATTCAAAACAATTCTAAATCATTCTTCAAGAATTGGATCAGCGATTATGTAGGCAATCTACAAAAAGAGCGATGGTTCGGTCTAGAACGCTGCAGAACTGCAAAGTGTTTTGTGACAAGTCCGAACAGAAAACTGTCAAACTTTCTACTAAAACTTAGAAGGAAAGACATTCGGTTCATGGTCGGCATCATTACAGGACACAACCCATGGGGTCAGCATATGACCACCATTGGAATCATCGAGGACCCGGTATGCCTGTCATGCTTGGAGGAGGCGGATAGCACTGAGCACTTTCTCTGTGAGTGTCCTGCCTTTGCTAGAGCACGACTACGAGTATTGGGTTCCGATGTCACGAGAATGAGTAATATTCGTTCTCTAAAACTGGAGGATATTTACAGATTTGCCAAAGAGTCTGGAAAATTTTCACAGGACTAACTATCTCTATCTCTGTCTCTATTCTTTTCTATCTCTTTCTCTGATACTTTTGTCTCTCCCATCTTGACTATCTACCCCCTTTCCAGAACTTTAAATACAATGGGCTCTTTAGCCTGAGTGTTTTAGGAGCCACCAAATCTCCTGGTGCTCCTTGGCCTTTTCAAATTCAAATCAAATTCAAATCATTCTTCTCGTAAATTATTCAGGATCAGATCCATTTTGGAAGGATTTAATTCATGTTCCTTCTAATACAAATTTCATCTTAAGAACAAATTCTAAGTCATATGGCGGAATATTTGTCGAATAAAATGAATGGACAATGCGGAATAAGTCAATGCGTATCTTCCCTTTTCATACATTGAGCTTTTTTCCAGCGAAAACGAAGAAAACACCTCTATGGCTGTGCCAATTTGTTATTAGAAGAGAGAGGTGCTGCGTTCGAAAGAGAATACTTCGCGCTAAATAGCTGGAGGTGGCTGGCATGTGGTGTGGCGTAACGTAAAACTCGATATTCAATAGTTACATAGTTGAACAATTAAGAAAAGCAAAACACAGTCCTATAAATGCAAAAGTATTAATTAGTCCCAAGCCTTCCGGGTTGGTCTGAATCAAATTTATGCAAGTTCCTCAAAGTAGCAAGAAATAAAATGCTTTTCATGCTTTCAAAATGCTTTTGCGAGCCGCTAAAAACAACAAAGAAAAAAATAATCCATATTCTTGTTTCGAGACATCGAGGATTAATTAGAAGCAAGAGTGAATTATCAGAAGCGATGGGATCAGAAAATTTTAAAACTAAATAAATGCTTTCAAGTGAGTTAAGCCATATCGAAAATTAAAAATAAATAGCGCCTTATTGCCAGTTTCCACTCATCTTATTTCCAATACACTTATGACCTATATCATTTGAAGGAAGACTGCAATCTGCCGAAATGAGAAGAAGGTGTCTAAGCCATTTGAATCTTAAGTCATTTGGAAGAAAATTTCATTTGAAGAACACAGTAAATTACAAATAATTGGCTATTTCAAAAGGTATGCTAAAGAAAATTGCATCCAAGCATATTGCGGAGCCCCTGGTACTCCAGTGCAAGACTTATTAATGTCAACGTAATGTCAAAAGGCCTTGTTGGAGACCACATAAACACGATTTCACCTCAAAATATTGGCCATTTTTTATAATTACTGTTATGGTATTTTCCTTTAATTTTTTTATATTTATTAAAGATGTAACAAAGGCATTAATTTTTTTTTTTTTAATAGGGAAAATAAGCAACATCGCCGAGGAAAAAATTATGCAAAAAACAGGATTTTTTAACTTCAAATTTTCTCTTGAAAGGGGCTGAAATTGTATAAGCTATCAAACTGCATACCAAAACTATTTCTAGAAATTCCAATAAAAACCGCAAATTGTAATGAAAATTTATGGAAATGAAAATATGGTGGAATAGAAAAAGTCTCTTTTTATACAAAGTTTGAAACTTGGATTTATATGAGTTTTGTTCCACAATTAACTAAACTTTTATAGGCTGGGCCTTGTAAAATTTGCTTTTTGAATCGGTAATAAAAAAAACTAATCAATATTTTTTTCAAACTTTTTTTTTTATTTGGAAGATTGAACATTGCCATTTATGAATGAAAAATAATATTGTTCAAATTACTGACACGACTGGCTTTACAGTAAACCATTCGATCAACCCAATTTTGAAGCACATTTTCGATTGTTTGGGCTCCAATTTAAATTGTTTTAAAGCATCAATCGTCTCTGGATGGTTCGCATAGCATTTGTCCTTAACGGCTCTCCACAAAAAATAGTACAATGGGCTTAAATCACAGCTCCGAGACGGCCAATTGATATCGGAATTTCGGCTGATTATTCGGAATTCAAAAACGGTAGCCAAAAGAAAGTTCGAGTGTCACTTTGGCAGTGTGACAAGTTGCACCGTCCTGTTGAAACCAAATGTCGTCCATGTCATCCTCTTCAATTTTTGGAAACAAAAACTCGTTGAGCATGTCATGTAACGCTCGCCATTTACTGTAACCGCGGAAGAAGAAGAAGACTCACCACTTTGGAAATAGGTTTTCAATACTTCCCAATTTTGTTCAAGCGTATAGCGTCCCATTTTGACAAATGTCAAACCATTAAGTAAATTATAAACACATTTGACATGTCATTTGTGTTAACATTCTCAAAAAAATAGGTAATTCAAAAAGCAAACGCTATATGGCCCACCCTATATAAAAAAAAAAAAACGAATAAGCTTTCAGATAAAAATTAATTAAAATGAATGTAGGAAAACTGATCAAAATTTTGATGTGATATCGTTTGTTGCGGACAATCGTTTAGCTTCTACATATATCTATAATTCTCTGCTATTGGTATGTCGGCGTTCAAGGCACAGCTATTGATCAGTTAGCGCAAAGTTCATTAATCCTCATTCTAACCTGCCATATATAAAGCAAACCGATCAATTTTGTCACTACTGTGTTAATGAAGGCAGAGCAGCAGGGCTCTGTACAGAGTTGTTTTTACTGTAGTTAAGAGTAATTAATTCAACTGATGCCTTTGCAGCATATAACTCGATTAGAGAGATAGTTAGCTTTTTTGAGGCATGCACTTCGATCAGAGGGTGAACTTAGCCTCTTCTCTTCACAACAACGTGTCCAAATGCAATTCTCTTATGAAGTATAAGAAAGGAATAAGTGCTCTTCCTTTGGTCGCCAAGACCTTTTTTCTTGGCCTGGTATCGCATTCCTGGCGCAAACGTATTGTGATATTAATATAGGTTTGTAAAAGACTATATGAATTTATAGGACCCATTCTCTTTACCACTTTGAATCCGTGTGGAATTGAAATTTTAAAACCCTATTGTCACCAGTCCACGTTTTATATTTTATGTAAAGTGTGAACTGCCATTCAAGTCTCATATTAGTTTGGGAAAAAAGAAACCCACTATTTTTGGGCAAAAGTTTTATGGTTGATCTTTAGCTCGTTGATGATTCTACGACTACTAACATGCTGGCCAACTTCGATTATTTCTGAGATTTTATCGAAATTTGCTTTAACATCAAAAACGCCTGAACGGCACCTGTTATAATTTCGGCAAGATTAACATTATTCACAATATCAGCGGCCTGGCTTGCACTTTTGCTTTATCAAAGAAAAACTGTAAAATGTACCGAATTTTCTCTTTGTTGACTTCCATTGTTAACACCCTGTAATCTCACAACTGAATGGATCAAACAAGAAACAGTAAAATAATTTTTCTAGTGTGACAAAGAGCATAAACTTTAAATTGTTTGATCGTAATCGATATCCTGTCATCTGCAGGAAAAACAATGGATTTATTTTCCCCCAAACTAATAAAATAGTAATGGAAACATGACACGACAGTTGTGCCCTACTGTTTGTCCGGGTTCTTTGTTGCATTTTATCGAATGCTCACTAAGTAGCTGGTGTAAATAAAACTGTTGAGAGAGCGGAGCATAGGTCTTCATAAACTTGCTATTCCCCGTATACACTTCTAAAACAAAATAAATCATTGGCGCGTACACTTCTGTTAGGTGTTTGGTTGAGCTCCTCCTCCTATTTGGGGTGTGCTTCGTGATGTTGTTCCACAAATGGACACACCTTCCCAAAAACCTTTTAATGTAATACCTCCAACAATAACAACATATCTTAGAGCTCAAACTTTCAGATTATTTGGATTATTTTAATCGCTCTGAATTTAGACTTATCTATAGAATTATTTTATATCGACGTGTATGTAACTAAAAAATCGGGCCACCCTAATGAGCACAAAAAAATGGTTATAAACATACATACTTACGTCTGTATGCGCGAGACATAGGAAAAAGTACAATTCAGCATCTGTTGCTATATGTGGCAAATACCGCTAACGAAGATATGCCAATGAGGACGATGTTAGTTTTTTTATAGTGAAGGCGGCAAGGCACAGAATGCCAAAAAGAGCAGACAAGTCTTTGTCGCCTTCGCGCGCCTAGGCGCAAGACAGCATTTATTTGGGCATACATATATATTTTTATATTTGTATTGTATTTTTTATTTTGCTCTGCATTGTCAAGTATGCAACTAAAGGAATAGCAAACATATATACATAAGTAAATATGCAATAACAAATTATACAGTTTACAAGAAGGCTGCCCTATCGCTAGCTGTATCGGCAGGTCATTCGATTAGCTGACGCTTGGGTGCTGTATCGTCCTCCCAATTGTCGCCTTAAGGAGCTTAGAGATGTTTCGAAATACTATGACAGCATGCCACTTACTATCAAAGAGCGTAGAATTCGTTGAATATTGCCCTGCAGTGCGCTAGAAATAGTTGAAGATTGCTTAACTACCAGCTGCTAGCCAAAGTTAAGTAGTAATGTTTACAAGCAGTGGTAATAGCGATTAGCATTTCACAAAGAGCTTGTCATAGAGTTATTCATGACACTCCATATTTGTGATAATTGATGAGGTTAGAAGGAATTTTTCAAAAATTTTGGGCATGAAGTTTTAGTAACGTGGTTAGAGCTTAGGTTGGCATTAAGAGGTTTATATAATTTTTAGCCTTCTACGTTTTCTGTAAAACATTTGTCTATTACTTTAGCGAAAATAAATTTGTAAGTGTTTTGAAATATGGGTATAACTAATTTAATATTAAAATAAAATAAGTTTGTGAATAAATAAATATAACCAAAAAAAAAAAAAAAAAAGTTCGTGTCTTAAGTCTTTTAATTTTTTTTACTAATGCTGTGTTCCCACCGCACATAATTCGCTCGATTCGCGCCATTTTGCTTTATTTTATTTATTATAATTTTTTTTTTTTTTTTTGAATGTTCATTATATTCTATATAACTCATCAACTCATCGCCTAGCAAAAGCCATTTAAGTACATATTTCAAACTTTACACAAAAATTAGAAAAATTCCACTAACTCCTATTCACACTTTCTTGGTTTTTAATTAGAACTCCTATTATTATTGTTATTAGTATTGGGTTGGCAACTAAGTAATTACGGATTTCACTCATACATGGCTTCAGTGGAATTTTTAGGATTGCTGACTTAGTGCAAATGTAAAACACATTTTGTTATTTGATAATTGGCAATTCAGCTGTCAATCTGTAAAAAAAAGTTTTTTGATCGGTTACGTAGTTTTCGTTTGGCGTTTGTTGAAAAATAGAAAATCAAAATCAAAATTTTCATCATATTCTTCTTTGTTATTTCCGCCAAGGGAAAACCACATCGCAAGCTCATAAAAAGTTATGTGCTGCATATGATGACGAAGCCTTAAAAGAACGGCAGTGCCAAAATTGGTTTACCAAATTTCATTGTGGTGATTTTTCACTCAACGATGAAAAACGCTCTGGTCATCCAGTTGAAGTTGATGTAGGGCGTCATCAAAGCAAAAATCGATTCGGATCATCACAGTAAAACACTTGAGATTGCAGAGAAGCTTCATGTATCCCACACATGCATTGAAAATCACTTAAAACAACTTGGCTATGTTCAAAAATTCGATACATGGGTTCCTCACGACCTGAAAGAAATGCATTAACAGCTGCGATTCGCTAAAGAAACGCAATGAAAATGATCCATTTTTAAAACGACTGCTAACTGAAGATGGAAAATGGGTAGTTCACAACAATATCAAGCGAAAAAGATCGTGGAGCAGGCCGGGTGAACCAACTTAAACAGCATCAAAAGCTGATATTCATCAAAATAAGGTTTTGCTATCAGTTTAGAGGGATTACAAAGAAATTGTCTACTTTGAACTCTTACCACCCAACCGAACGATCAATTCTGATGTCTACACTGAACAACTAACGAAATCAAACAATACAGTAGAAGAAAAGCGGCTCGAATTGACAAATCGAAAAAGTATTATATTCCATCATGGCAATGCAAGGCCACACACATCTTTGGCCACTCAGCAAAAATTATTGGAGCTTGTTTGGGATGTTTTGCCACACCCACCATATAGTCCTGACCTTGCACCATCTGATTACTTTTTGTTTCGTTCTTTACAAAACTCCTTGAATGGTAAAAGATCATGATGATGTCAAATCGTACCTGATTCAGTTTTTTTCTAATAAAAACCAGAAGTTTTATGAACGTGGGATTTTGATGTTGCCTGAAAGATGGCAAAAGATCATTGATCAAAATGGGTAATAGGTACATTTCAGAATAAAGTTATTTAGTTCCATGAAAAAATTGTCTTTGATTTTCTAAAAAAAAATCCGCAATTACTTAGTTGCCAGCCCAATATACAGGGTGAACGATATGAAGTGTTACCAACTTCACACTGCTTGTATCTGTAAAACAGCTCTTGGCATCAACGTCAAAATTGTTCTAATGACAGTTCAATATATTGTTTATATGCCATCAAAAGCATTTGCGTCTCAGTTTTGTTGATTTTTTTTTCTGTGATGGAATTCAAACGTAATAGTGTGATTACGTTATATTTGGCTGGAAAATCACAACCAGCCATTGTTCGTGAACTCAGTAACCTTAAAGTGAATAAAATGTTTGTGTATCGCACTATAAAACGGTACAATGATACTGGTAGCATTGGAAAACGCTATGGAGGTGGACCAAAAAAACCGCAACAACGCCAGAAATGGTTCGGAAAGTAAAGGCTCGGCTTGAACGAAATCCACGTCGAAGTGGAAGAAATATGGCCAAAGAACTGAAAATATCGCAAGACAGCATTCGACGCATATTGAAAACTGAGCTCAAGGTCAAGGCTTATAAGTTCCACAAAGCACACGATCTTTCACTCCAGCAAAAAAGTTCGGTGCTAAAGAGGAAAGGAGTTGTTGCGCTTGCACGAACGTAGCGAATTTCCTAACATTGTGTTTTCTGATGAAAAAAATTCCCAATTGAGCAGTTCATAAACACTCTAAACGATCGTGTTTACTTGACCGAACGCTCATACGAGAATTTGAGCCTATGTATGGCCACTCGAAGCAATTTCCAATCGCAAGTAATGGTTGAGGCCGCAGTGACCACTGATGGACGTTCTCCAATAGTTTTTATCGAGCCTGGTGTCAAAGTGAATGCGACTTATTATCGGGAAAATGTTTTAGAAGCTGCTTTCGAGCCGTGGGCACGCAAACATTTCGGTCGTACACCATGGACGTTCCAACAGGACTCGGCACCGTCTCATAAAGCTCGTGTGAACCAAGAATGGTTAAAAAATCATGTTCCACACTACATTTCGTCCACACAATGACTTTCGAATTCGCCAGACCCAAATCCGAAGGACTATTTCATCTGGTCCATTTTGGAGAGCAATGTTAGGATAAAAAAATATGCCAGTATGGATGCACTGAAAAAAGCGATTATACGAGAATGGACCAAAATACCTCAAGATCACATTCGTGCAGCATGCAACTCATTTTTTGACCGTTTGAAAGCTATAGTCAAGGCAAAAGGTGGTCATATCGAGCTAAAGTGAATATATGTTAAAATTGTAATCATTTTTGAACAATTTTGTCTTTGAAATTTCACACAAATCTAACGTTGCGATTTCAACACAAAACGAGGAATTAGCTGATTGTGTATA
>JAYXIM010008556.1:0-43102 GCA_037575425.1 Anastrepha fraterculus | reverse complement strand
TTTACCATGGACCCTTTTACCATAAAGTGGTTCTTTTTAAATCCGTTAAATAGATTTTAGTTTTAAATTAATGTAGAGATAAATAAAATAATAATGAGGAAAGAGTGAAGAAGGCCAACGTTGCATTATATATTTGCCTAAAAAAGCGGTCGGTATTAAATGGAGCAGGAAGTGCTAATCAATTTACCTGCACTAAGTTTGGTAGGGAAACATGTAGCCGCCGCTTTGGCTCTTAGACTCAAAAGTATGGCGCTATGGAAAGAACGGCGGTTGGCCACGCCTGTATTTTGCGCACTCTAACCAGTCACAAACAAGAAATAGAACATTCTATTCCTAGACTTACCTTCGACAGGCTCTTCAAGACAAGTATTCCGTCAAAAAGGAACAAAGAAGCAACTCAAACCCACAAAACCTTAGATTTAATAATTTGGTAGTAATAATTTTTTTAAAGTGTCAACCGCGGTCATAATTACTTCCATAGCTACTGCCGTGTCTGATATTATCCTGTTTTTGTGTTACCAATGATCATAGTTATCGTTTATGCCGAGCTGTTAGTTATCGTCATAGTGTTTAAGAGGCTGTTGAAACCATCCAAAGCTCTTACTGGGTTTTCTTGATTTCAATTCAAAACGTGCATGAAAGCTCATACACATACACACAGAAATATAGAACTCTTTCCAATGTATGAAAAAGAAATTTTCGGGTATCACTGCTGTAAACAGTTCTAGCCCTAGCACTGATACGTGTCTCTCATAATTTGTTCGCGCGGGTTTACCAGCTTGCCATTTTTGTCGTTATCGCTTGCGATGTTGCGATTTTGATTAACCAACGTCACTCATATATGTACATATATAGCCTAAACGTAGTACGCATACATGCAACCATACAAATTTACTTACCCATGTACATACATACATACGTATCTAGTGAATATTTTATGGTTTATTGCTATTCATGTGCCCATAATCGTGCGCGTCAAAATGATTGAAAAAATTGCAAAGTCTCAATAATATAACAGCTTAGTAAGATGTCGATGTGATTTCACTGCCTATCATTGATTTTGAGTTTTTGACCTAATGGGTTTTCCAGGCATTCTAAAAAAGCAGTTTTTTCAATTTGAACTGCAGTCAACGGCATTGATTTCAATTTGTTTTTTTAATTGCTAATAATTTTATTTTATTTTAATCACTTTTTGTTAATTTATATTGTGGATGTACTTGTACTCGTAAAGAGTTCACATCAACCTAAATTTATACTCAGAAAATTTTTTTCGTTCGCGTTTTTTGTGTGTGTTTTTGTTTGTTTGTAATCAAATATGATCAATAATTTGGACTTTTTGTTTCAAATTAATATGAAACCACTAGAGATCAAAATAAAACAAACAAAATTCCCGCACTTCAACTTAACTACGTTAAATAACTGCAGTACTACGTTTTATAGACAAGACTTGACATTCCATTTATTGGTTATTTATATTAATTTTAATAACTTTCTATGAAAATATAAATAATTCCTATACAAAATGATACGAATCCAAATCCGAACAAAATTGCGTGAAATTCGACTACTTGTCATCTAAATTTTAAACTTTTTAAGCTAAATTTTTAGTGTAACACAGAGCAAACTTGAAGCGGCTAAATCGCGATGATTAACATTTTTTTTGAACTTGAAGTTAATTCTTTTTCATTTTTCCTAAACTCTTGTTCATTTTCTACATTCAGTAATTCATTTGTAAATGGAATAACGTAAAAAAAGCACAAAAAAAAAATATTAAAAATCCGAGCGTTTTTTTAGCTGCTTAAAACTTACACTTTGTTGGTTGGTTGAAGTACTGACTCATCTAGACTCCAACTAGCACTTCCACACAAATCGATTCTGTGGGGCTCTATGTTAAAATGATCGAATTTTCACGATATTCAGAAATAACTTATTTAAAAAAATGTGATGTGCAGTATAAGGGTCTCAGGAATTTTTTATAATAAAAAAATTAAAAACGATATTTAAGTTTTTTAAGCTTTTTATTTAATTTATTTTGGCATACAAAAATTAAAAAAGAAAAAATTATTTTTTATTTCATTAATTTTCAAAATGGCGCTGAAGGTGACCTTTACGAAAAGTTGGACCTGTACGGTGTTGTCCATTTTGGCTCTTCTATTCATCTGAAACATAGAAACTAAAAACATTATTAATCAGTATGACTCTAGCTTTGCCCCGCTACTAGAATAAAAAAAAATTGACAAAGTGGCGTGGTTTTGAATTTGGCATTCCAGATATCGGGTGATTTTTTCAGTTTTTTAATAAAAAAATAATTGAAATAATAATACGATTCTAGTACGGGCGGTAGCCATTGATGTTGTGAATAACATATTAAAATTTCAGACGACTCGACGACGAAATCAGGTCGAAAAAAGTAGTTCCGAGAAAAATGAGTTTAAAGTTTGGGGAGCAAACGGACCGCCCTGTACCTAGTTAATGGGCTGTAGAGGCTATAATATTAGGAATTTCCGCATGAATAGTTCACAGTATATTCTCAAGATGCTATGCTTTGGAAATATCGAAAGAAACAAAAATTCGATTTATTGAAATTTCTAGACCTTCGGGTCCCCTGAGGCAAAATAGCTTTACAAAAGTTAAAATTTAACTAAATTTTTCTAAGTAATAACCTTAAGTTGCACTGTACAAACTTTTGAAGTTTAGAACTTAGAAAAAAAGACAAAGTACGCACTTCAATTTTATTACTTATTTTAGTTTGGATATTTGTTTACCAAAATCATGCTGAGTATAATACATTTCGTGTATTGATTCTGAGAAATCAAGAAAGTATAAAAGCAAATTTAGTAATTAATCATTTTCAATACTTTTAGCTCTTTTACGCTTCAATTTTGAGGGTTTACATAGCTGTATTATAAGCACATACATACATACATATACGCAGACATATTTATCTGTTTTGCCATGTTTTTGCATTTTTACCGAGAATACCGATTTATTTATTCTTCTCTTAAGCAATTCATATCAATCACACGAAACCAAATATAAATTAATTTTCCGTCACGGACGTCATATTTGTATGCCTGACGAGATTCTTAAACCACATACCAGGGTGTTAAAGGGTGTTTTTATAGGCGCGAAAAATAAAATCACGATAATGAGTGCACATGGCCTTATTGTACCAGCAAATATTCTAATAGCGGCTCGGCTCCTCATAAAAAACCATTGGCCTTTGGGAGTCGGCTCAAAACTGTAGATCCGTCCATTTGTGGAAGCTTCGATATACAGTCGCTCACAATTTATTTAATACAGATACTACTTTTTTGTGACGTATTCTATATTTCACAATATTTCGCAAAAATGAAAAACCGAGCATGCAGAGTATGGAAACAAGCTGCTGCGTGAATTCTCTGTATGCGTTTTCTTTTGCATTTCAATGAAATGAGTTGACAGTTTTTTATTTTTTATTTTATATTTTTGTATTTAATGTTGAGAAATGAAATAAAACAAAGTAAATAAAATATCTGCCTAATCCGTTTTTCCATTTATTCCGTAAAATATTGTGAAATAAACTTAACAAAAATTAATTCTTAATTCTCATTAAAAAGTTTGAAATTTGTATGAAAATTTGTCCAACTTTTCTAACGTTTTGCATAAAATTTGAAATTTGAATTTACCTGTGATTTTTTTAGACAATCAACTATATTAAAAAAAAAAACCTTTCCTTTAAAAACAAAAGAAGTTGTCAAAACTGGTTGACTGTTGATATGTTGAGGTTCTATATTTTTTCGCGTGCTGTATTGAGAGTATGAATTAAATCGGATCATATAATATGATATCGGTATGTTTTTCGAAAAACCTTGGAAACTTCATCACCAGTTGAGCTTTTTTTAGCAAAACCATCAGAAAGAATATCTCGAGCTCAGCGACACCTTGCAGATGTGCTTTATTTCAAAATCCAATCAATTTTAGGTTCATAAGACAAATATCGTATGCGAACTAATTATATTAAACGACTAAAATTATTTCTTAAAATGTCTTGACCACTGCACCGCATATCGGTTCCATATTCTGTGAAAATATTTACTTTTGTTTTATAAAAAAAAAATATATAACAAAAAACATTGTATAAAAAAATTATATAAAAAATTATAAAAAAAATTACAAAAAAATATTATAAAAAAAATTATGTAGAAAAATATATACAAAATAATATAAAAGAAGTACGTAAAATAATTATAAAAAAATATATATACATAAAGTAAATTATTTAAAAAAATTATGTAAAAATATACAATATAAAAACATGAATATAAAAAACATTTTATAATACAAATTCTAAAAAAACCATTACGTAAAAAAATTATTAAAAAACATTATAAAAACAAAAATTACAAAAACAAATTACAAGAAAATTAATAAAAAAAAAACTAAATAAATAAAATTATGTAAAATAATTATAAAAAAAAATTTTATGAAAAAAATTACGTGAAAAAATTGTAAAAAACAAATTATATATAACAAAAATTATATAAAACAAAACATTATAAAACAAAATTAAATAAAAATATTATGTAGAAAAGTTATAAAAAAATTATATAAAAAACCTTTATAAAAATCATTATATAAACAAAATTATGTAAAAAATTAAATAAAAAAATTATGTAAAAACACATATAAAAAAAATGTATAAGAAAATTATTGTATATAAAAAAAATTAACCAAAAAAAATGTTATAAAAAAATTATGTTAGAAAATTATAAAAACAAAACATAAAAAAAATTGTATTACAAAAATTTTATATAAAAAGGAAAATTGTAAAAAGCAAATTATATAAAACAAAAATTCTATAAAAAACATTAAATAAAACAAAAATTCTATAAAATACATTATATAAAAAAATCAACAAAAAACAATTATATGAAAAAAAAAAATTATGTAAAAAGATTATTGAACAAAAAATATATAAAAAAAAAATTAGAAAAAAAATATTGTAAAAACAAAATTATGTAAAAATATAAAAAAATTAAATTAAAAAAAGTATGTAAAATATAACACAAAAAACCAAGTACGTAAAAAAAATTTATAAAAATATATTATATATAAACACAATAAACAAAAAAAAAGTATAAACAAATTTTACAAAAAGCATTATTTAAAACAAATTATAATACAAAAACTTAAATAAAACAAAAATGGTATACAAAAATTATGTAAAAAAATGATAAAAAAAATCATATAAAAAAATTAAATAAAAAAAGTAGGTAAAAAAGAAAAATATATATAAAAAAATTAAACAATCATTGTATAAAAAAAATTATATAAAAGAATTGTAAAAAAATTATAAAAAAAGTGTTAAATAATTATATAAAAATAAATATGAAAGAAAAAATTGAATAAAAAAATTATGGAAAACTTATAAAAAAATTATATGAAAAAAAGTAAAAAAAGTATATACACAATTTATTAAAAAAAACACACTTATAATTTTTTTTCAATTGCCATATTCAGAACTTCAATCACACAGCGTTTTAAAACTATCAAATATTGCTATCCAAATTCTGAGTTGGTGGTCACAAATTAAAGTTGTTAATGCCTACACCAGAGAGTTTATTCTTGCCATAGTGAATAAATTCCAGTAAAAATGCTAACTATTGAATGTTTTTGCGCCAGTGAGACAACACACCGGCCGAATACAGAAAGTATCGCAGCCGAAAAAATAAACTCCAAAATAAATTAATTCTGGCTCACGCCGTTCACACGACTTGGGAAGTTCTCTGTCCACATAATAACGGGTTTTCCGTTAAAAATATGGCCTGCACTCTTACAAGATCAAGCTAACCGAAGTTGTGAAGCCCTGGATAAGTTGAATCAACGAAATTGCTCATATAAGGATCTGCAAAAATTACAATATCTCCCTAGTGGAAATCCCTATATAATTGAAATTTGCCCGCTAAGCTCTTCCCTATAGAGATATTACGCATCAACTTTATGGAAAATACAGATTTACTGCATTCGTGCTGGGGCGAAGTCTTTGATGGGAAGTCTTCTCAATGGGAAAGTCTTTTAATTCTCGCGCTTCAAGAAATTGTACTACCACTTGGATTCTGGCAAAATTTTTTCCCAATTCAACTATCCGCAATCATTTCCAAGAAAAACCCAACAATTAAATCTCTTTCTAATAAGCGTCCGCCGTAGCCGAATGGGTTGGTGCGTGATACTATTCGGAATTCACATAGAGGTCGTTGGTTCGAATCTCGGTGAAAGCAAAATTTATAAAAACATTTTTCTAATAGCGGTCGCCCCTCGGTAGGCAATGGCAAACCTCCGAGTGTATTTCTGCCATGAAAAAGCTCCTCATAAAAATATTTGCCGTTCGGAGTCGGCTTGAAACTGTAGGTCCCTCCATTTGTGGAACAACATCAAAACGCACACCACAAATAGGAGGAGGAGCTCGGCCAAACACCTAACAGAAGTGTACGCGCCAATTATTTATTTTTATTTTTTTTAATAAGCGTCCAGGTGCTCGCGCAATCACAGCTGACGTCACCACATTCAATTCAATATTGTCCACTTTGTCACAGCTGTGGGAAATGAAGCACTTCGATAAAGAAAGTTACATCTTTATGGGAAAATACAATCATACTAAAGTTAAATATAAAATTTCCCGTGATGCGCATCATTCTAAATAATTTTTTACACCAGGTTCTAAGATATTCAGTAATAAATTATAGGTTTTTTTTCTTGAATTATTTATTTTGATTTCTTCATTATTCAAAAAGCAATAAAAATGGAGACATAATTTGCGCTTAAGTGGTCATTAGTAAACAAGCCACAGAACTAAACATATATACATACATACATATGTACATGTATACCACACTTAACTATTTATTGCTTATGGCTTGTTGTTTTTTTTTTTATATCCATTTAAAAACGTTCACTCTTTGTTTTCAGCTGCAATACGTTTCATACGTCATGCTATAGCGATATATATTATACATACATATGCACATACAGTGGAGCACATAAAACTGTTAATAAGCCTAATTGGGATTGAAGAGGCATAAACTGGTATTTCCCTTTTTTGTTACTTAATATTTTTTCTGAGTATAAAAAGAGGCCTGCGATTTAAATTGATGTAAATCAATTTGTTTAAGTTGTATAATTATTGTACAAGATAATGTCACCAATCGTTTCGAAGTGATCTCAAGTGTAAAACAAAGAGATGCGCTCGCATCCCTATTTTTCAACCTCGCACTACACGCTGTTATAACTGATATAGGTACTTACAAGAGCCAGGACGCACATTTTTTTACAAATCTACACAAATTTGCACCTATGCGGATGACTTCATAATTATAGCCGGAAACAAACAAGCGCTAAAGAAACTTATACGCCTAGTGTCACCTGGTCGGATGGTAGGACTTGCCATCAACGAAGAAAAAACCAAATATGGATATGAAAGGTGCTGCATGCAACGCAAGGCAGCTATAATTTTAAAATAGTTGAGGAATTTAGGAACCATGGAGTTATGCTGAGTGCGCAGAAAGATGCATCAGTAACATTACGAGACACTGATGGATCAAAAACACCTTATGGTGTAGGAGCAGGTGTAGTGGGGCCCAGAATCCACAAATCATACACTCTCACCAGGGACACCACTATCTTCCAAGCGGAACTATACGCAATAATGGAAGCAGTAAACATCATGCAACGCAGAAACCACAAGAGAGTAAGGATTAAAATACTCTCGGACAGCCAATCAGTCCTAAAAGCTTTAGATAGCTATACATACAACTCAAAAACCCTCTTAGAATGCCACAAGGCACTCAATAATCTGGCATCCAAAAACAATGTATCATTAATTTGGGTACCGGGACATGAGGGATATGACGGCAACGAAAAGGCAGACCTTCAAGCCAAAAAGGGGCAGATGAAAACTTCATCGGACCTAGTCCTATGTTCGGTTTCAACAAAAACAACCTAAAACAAAAAATAAAATACTGGGCCAAAACTCTATTAAACCAGCATTGGAACAATGTAGAGGGTCTTAGACACTCCAAAAAGTTCTTAAGTTTCAACGCTAAAAGAGCCAACATGGCCCTCACGTTAAACAAAAAGAGCATTCGCACTCTCACAGGCGCCCTCACGGGTCACTTCACCTGCAACAAACACTTACATAAATTAGGCATAACTAACACCAGCACCTGCAGATTCTGCTGCGAAGATGAGGAGTCTATGGAACATCTCATTATCGAATGTCCGGGGTTGACGCACAGAAGGAAAAGGTTTTTAAACAAGTTCATGCTTACAGATGTAGACCTTCAATCACTCCCTCAGAAGGAGCTGGTAAAATTCATAAGCATACTTAACAGTCAATAGACAGCATAGGGTGCACAATAGATCAATATGGTCGCAGTGCTAAAGGGCTACTCCTTAACCCTTTACAACCATTAACCATTAACATTACGAGACAGAATACAAGCTGAAAATAAGTCTTACTTCACGCATACAAAACAATTAAAGTCGAGAAAACTGAAGCTTCGAATATACATACAAAACCGTCAGAAGATCTACACTCACATGCCGTTGCGAAGTGTGGGTGTTCTGAAATCAAATGAGGTCCATCAATTAATTAGTTTCGAAAGTAATATTCTCAGAAAAATATATGGCGCTTTACGACTTGAAGATGATACTCACCCCATTCGGTACAATGGCACTTATCAGAGGTGAAAATGTTTTCAGATACTTTAAAGCGCAAAGAACTCGATGGAATGGTCACATTCTTCGAATGAGTTATGTTGGAACTGTAAGAAAGATCTTCGAAACAAATGCAAAAGGTGATAAAAGAAGCGGTCGGCCGAGAAAAAGATGGAGAGGTGACATAGAAGTAGACGTACGAACTGTGGGCGTATCTGATGTCAAAAGAAAGGCTGAAGACCGAGTGACGTGAGGGCGAATTGCAACGGAACCAATGGCTCCCACCGAACTATGATGCTGGGATGATGATAATGATGATTTTTCGAAGTGAAAAATTTACAAGTTAAAAAATAAATTATCAAAAGTTGTGGACTGAAATTCTTACACTGCAAAAGGAAAATCACAGTTTGGCGAATATCAACAGCAGAGTTGGGTATAGTAGATCTGTGTAACAAAAACTTTGAAACGCTTATCAGGCCACTGGATACCCGAAAAGAAAAAAAGGGATTCAGAAGCGCTCGAAAACTCACGACTTGATAAGATCGCTTGCTAAAAATAATCGATCGATCGATTCCAAATTGCGGAGGATATTTAAAGAGTGTTTGTGGACGAAGATGAAGCGGAACTAGGCGCACAAGCAGTTTGACGGAGACCGGGAAAGCAGTGGAAGTAGAAAAGCCTAGTATATTAGTGTGAAAATCTAGCAAAAAGTAGATGAGAAATTCTATGAATTGGATGAGAAATTTTATGAGTTACGGTATACGACTTAACCTACTTAATCTAATGAATCCAAAGTCGATATGTATAGATCCGATGAAATGACGCACATGAGACGTGGATCAGGCGAATGTTTTTCGGAGTACTGCATTAGATGAAGTTAGAAAGAAAAGCAGCCTATGATTTGGCATTTATTTTACCTATTACGATACCAAAAAAAGTGGTACTGGTAGAAGAATCGGTTGGCGGAACTGCTTAAAAACATTTTGGTGAAATATCGAATACCCTCGATAGAAGAGTTATATTCGTGAATATACGAGCTCATGTTCCAAGATGATGCAAACTGGTATGTAGTCGCATTTTTAATTTTTGCTCTCAATTTATTAAGTAATATAAAAATTAAAAGTAATAAAATCTAGTACATATGTGCCTTTTGCGGGCAGGGGATTATTTAGCAGACGTCAGCATTTTTAAGATAGATTAAAACGTTTGCTAACGTGAACAAGGTGATGATGTGTGGTAATGGTGCACACATCCTCTTCTAGTTGTTGAGCCGAGCTCCTCCACCTTTTTGTGGTTTGCGTCTTGATATTGTTCCGCAAATGGAGGGTCTTACAATTTTGTGCTACCTTTGAACTGCAGATAGTATTTTTTGAGGACATATTTCATGGCAAAAATACCCGCGGAGGTTTGCCATTGCCTAGCTTTGCATTGCATTCGCTATTAGAAAAAAAATTGTTCTATCATTTAGCGTTTTGCACTCATAGCGGGTTTTGACACTGACACCTAACATTTGATAAAATAGTCATCATTTAAACATTTAAGAATAATTGACGGGATTTCAAAAGTAACACCTAGATGTGAATAATGAATAATTCCTAGACGGTATCTTTTTTATGTCATATTTGATATTTGTCAAGTAGACAGAAGTACAATTTTAGTCAAGGACACTTCCACTGTAGAACAACGCGTTGAAATTACTGAAACCTATTGTGTAATTTGTCGATCTTTAAGAAAAACCTATTGCAAAATTTCTGAACTTTTTTTTTGTGGTGGAAATATTCGTCCGAATGAGTCGACAATTCAAGGGTTGGTGAAGAAATGTCAAGCAACTCGTTCTATCGAGGCTAGAAAAAGGCAGATAGACCCTGACTAATCTAAACTTTTACATGTTTTACTTTAAAACAACTGCAAGGCGCACCTTGTTTTCGTTTGAGAAATACTACAAAAAGAAACAGAAAATGTAATTTTATTTAAGTGTTAACATTTTTATATCTACCACTGTATGCATACACATTCACGTAAGCACATTGAAGCGGCATTCCCACGCCAACAAAATAATTCAATGGCCAACAACAAGCGCTTAAGGGGGGACTCTACTGTAAAACTTAAAAAAAATCGATTTTTTACTTTTTGTTGAAACATACTCAGAAACAACTCCAGAATGTTCCATGAAAATCTTAAAAAGAAATCTTGAATAGTTTTCAAGTTATAAAAGTTTTAGCAAAGCAGGTATAAACTGAGCGCTCGAGCGGTTTACGGTCATATGCGCTTGATCAAGAGATAAGACGTTACCTACTCCAACCTTCTACTTGGTTACCCATGTCAGAATATCTATAGATTCTTTTGACCTTGAAAATGCTCATTGGATATTATTTCGGATAAAAGAATAAAGCATTAAGAGAGGGGAGCTAGAACAGCTACTCAACAGGTATAAGCTGTAAGTATGAAAAATTGTTTAAGCGTGTTTTTCTCGAAACCACGTTTTCAAAATTGCCCACATCACAGCTCCGTGAAAAATTAACATATCAAGCTCAAACTTTGATAGTATATTTTTAACAATATTTACTAGTTTTTAAAGCTATGGGGGAAAAAATTTATTATTTATAACCCCTTTTTTAATAACAAAATGACAACAAAAAAATGTCGATTTTTTAAAAAACTTCAAAAATTTTACAAAAATATTTTTTTTTTGCAAGTAATAGGCTTAACAACTAAAAATAATGATATATAATAAAAAAAAATTGGTTTTTTTCATTTCAGATTTTTTTTAAATGCGCGACAGTGTGGGCAGATTTCAAAAGGCGTTTCGGGGGAGCGGCTGTACAGCTGCCATTTTGAAATGAAAATAAATTTAAAAAATTTTTTTGTACACTCAAGACCTATGTTTATGTAACCCTAAACTTTTTTTTACTAATTAAATTAATACAAGTATGAAAACAAAATCCATGAAAATTTGATTTTTACAGTGGAATCCCCCTTAAGCTAACTCGCATAAATTTGTAAGAATTTTAAGGTGGAGAATTCTATGAATTAAGAATTACCAATTAAAAAAATACTAAATTAAAAACAAATACATAATAAGAAAGAGTAGAAAATAAAAGTAAGATACGTAAAACAAATATCAAAGAAGTAAAATTAACACGCGTTAAAAAAATGTTTGTTCATCTAAGCAACTATTCAGCAGTCAAAGTACAACAGCAAATATAGAAAGACTAAGCCCGTGCTGATCTTTTCATTGAAGTAATTACGGGAAACGCCACTGTTAAGCAGATTGTGAATGCAAATAATAAAACAATGCAGAGTTGGCCAATGAAATTTGTTGCAATTTGAGTCACATTCAACAGGTAATCACAGTAGAGCAAAAACAACAAGGAAAATGTATTTTACTTATGCTTTTGGTATCTAGCATTTCAAAATCTATAAATAAAAATTGAAAGTTTGCAGTAATTTAAACAAAAACTTGGCAGTTTAGTGACTAAATAAATAGAAAAAATTTAAATCAGCTGTTCTACTGCAGTGTTCTACTACTTGAAAGTGCCTTGGTATAAAAAATCAGGGTATCCGAGTAAAAAATTTCATCATTAGGGAATTATAGGCTCATAGTCATAGTCAAGTCAAAGGCGACTTGAATAAAGTTAAAGCATACTTAAGTTAACAATGTAATTTATCTTAGGCTTAATCGATAATAATAAAGTCCACGTTTACTCCTAGACGCGAATTCAAGTTTAAGGTGGTCAAAAGCTAGTACTAAATCTACTCAGAATTTTTTTAAGTTAAATTAAAAATTTAATTTTACATTATATTGGTTCATATAAGCGGGACGTTTTTTGTACGAAAATTTCAATGTCAAAGAATGAACCGTTTGAAAAATTATTAAAAGTGATTTAAGTTGCTTTGTTGTCAAAAAATATATGCGTTAAATGTGGTTCGATCCACTCGAAATTAGGAATTACGATTCTTCTTCTAGGTACCAATTCGACATGATACGACCACAGTTGAATTGCCTATTTTCATCAAAACTTAATTGTCATTCCAATGCCATCGGTTTGCGGGCCCACTAAATTAAGTAGTGCCTATTCCCTGGAAAGTACCACAGACCAGTTTTCTGCTCTCGATAATTATTTGTTGCTTTCGTTATAATTTTCCAACCACTTTGGATTGTGAAGCCGCTTATTATCTTATTAAAATAAAAAAAATCGTAGGTAAAAAATTTATTATTCCGGGTTACAGTCATATACCTATGTATGTTACAGTCTCCTTCTTTTTCTCGATTTTCTTCTTGTTCTTCTTCTTCCTGTCTGCAAGTAAATTGCGTCAACAACGAAGTATCGCATGCCAGTTCGTCGGAACCGAACGAATCTTCTGCTGTTGGTGATTCAACATTAGAACACGATCAGCCTTGACAATTTGTGCACAAAAAATCGTGTTTAGTATTTTCTCTGGTGCAGGTGGCAGTAAAGTCTGAATCGGTTCCAATGTATCATCGACCAACCTCCAACCCCAATCTGTTGGGTCTAGCTGATTACCAAGCCATACTTGAAGTTGGTAATACACCCGGAAAAGATGTTGATGAGCAGCGACAGATGTTGGAGGAAGGCAAGTTAATTGCACTTGTTTTTTATTTCGAGTATTCTTAGCAAAGCATGCATATCGATATTTTTCTAAGCAGGTAGTATTTTTAGGCGCTCCGTACATACAGAGAAGAAAACGAGTTCCGCTGGTGATAAATTCTTGTGGAGTTTAATCAACTTTTTTGAAAACTTCTGCACATTGAACTAAATCTTGCTTTTCAAACATTTTAAAGACAGTCGTTTTACCTCTCCCGTAAAATGCTGATGTTGTCATACGTGACGCTTTACAAAAGTTGATAAACTTTTGGATGAATATATTTCCGACTGACTTTGAGCTTTACCTGGTTTTAAGAAGAAAATTGTTTTTTCAGCTGAAGTTCGAGCAGTGAGTAATACGAGTAAGTCTACATCTTCACCAAGAACAATAGTTATTTTCGTCCAACTAAATTGCTCTACTGCCGTTTCAATAATCAATACGTCAGCGTCATTATTAGCTTGTTTAACTGATATATTTTCAGCAGTAAACTTTTCTTTCAGCATTGAAATAAACCGAGACTTGTTGTGAGTATTCCCAAGAAATTTTTGTTGACTGGTAGGAACTGTCATCATACAAAATATCGAAAGACGAAGATGTTGCTAGAGTTCGACGACGTTGTTCTGCTGCTTTAATATTCGTCTTGCAAAAATTTACTATATGTATATACATACGTGGCGTGCTTATGCATATTATTACACTTGCAACTCTTTACTTCGGTATATCTTTGAAACGGTGGTATTTATGGAAAAAATCATTGAAACCTTTTTTGTAGATAATTTTATAATCGATCTACATTTACATATGTTTTGCACAATTTCATCCATTTTCAGCTTGTTATGAATTTTAGTGGCTTCGAATGTCTAAATTGATCGGACTATTTGTTTCATCTTATACATACATATGTATGTATAGTTAAGGGACTCAAGCTATGACACTGCAAAAATCCAGTAAAAGAAATTTGGAAAAATTCGGAAAAATTAATTTAGAAAAATGCAGAAAAATAAATTTGCTAAATCCATTAAAAGAAATTTAGAAAAATTTAGAAAAATAAATTTAGAAAAATTCCCAAAAATGCAGAAAAATAAATTTAGAAAAATTCAGAAATATAAATTTGGAAAAATTCAGCAAAATAAGTTCAGAAAAATGTGGAAAAATAAATTTAGAAAAATGTAGAAAAATAAATGCAGGCAGAAAAATAAAGTAAAAGTAATAGTAAAAAAAATTTGGAAAAATCCCCAAAAATTCAGAAAAATAAATTTAGAAAAATCCCCAAAAATTGAGAAAAATAAATTTAGAAAAATTAAGGAAAATAAATTTTAGAAAAATTCAGAAAAATAAATTGGAAAAAATTTAGAAAAATGCGAAAAATTAATTTAGAAAAACTCACAAAAATGTAGGGAAATAAATTTAGAAAAATTTAGTAAAATAAATTTAGAAAAATGCAGAAAAATAAATAAGGAAAAACCCAGTAAAAGAAAATTAGAAAAATAAATTAGGAAAAATAAACTAAAAAAAATCAAAAATCAGAAAAATCAATTTAAAAAAATGCGAAGAAATATAATTAGAAAAATTAAAAAAAAAAAAAAACTGGAAAAATTCAGTAAAAGAAATTTAGAAAATTTCAGAAAAATAAATTTAGAAAAATTCTGGAAAATTAATTTGGAAAAATTAAGAAAAATGCAGAAAACTAAATTCAAAAAAAAAACACAAAAGTAAATTTAGAAAAATTCGAAAAAGATTTAAATGGTGAACAAAAAGTTTAGATAAAATGTGAGTTCAAAAATTAAGCAAATGGTTTTATTTAATAGCTTGAAAATCAAGTAAGAAAACAAAAAAAGATCCAGGATACTTAAAGATCCAAGACGATATTGACTAATATGCATCTGCGTTACTCATCGTCTAAAAGAGAAATCTAAAATATTGAAATAATTATATTATACATTATTGACCTTGGACTGCTGCTACCTACATTTCCGCCTCTGTATCTGCTAAAGCGGCTGTCATAGTACAGTACTTCTATGCATACATACATACATACATACATATAGTCAGTAATGTAGGATTGCACCTTTTTTCAATTCCTGGAATTGTAGAAATACCAGAAAAATATTAATAATGTTTTTGTAGATCCCCACTCATTTGCACAATTTTTTTGCTAATAATATAATCGTACCACGAGATATAACTTATATTTACTTATTTATTTATGTATATTTATTGAAGCTAGAAAAAGAAGAGGAAAAATCTGTTACTACACCTATAAAACGGTGTTTAGATTGATACTATACAGAGGAAAATATAGGAGAAATAGCATAACAATCAGGGGAAAAGAAGGAGCATCGCTTCTAAGCTAAGGATGTCATAGCTTCTAAGCTTGTGGCCTGAACACTTCAATTTGATTGCAGCACGTGAGGCAGCAGTTTCGTTTTACGATGCCCATGGCTACCACATTCTGCTTTGTTTTAAGCGCTAAAGTAGGAGTGATCCGAAGTGCACAATTAATTTCCATGAAAGCAAACCTGTGGGCCCAGCTTCTTAGCCAACATCGTCCTTTCCAGCGAATGTTACCAGACATAGACTCCATTCAACAAAATTGGCCTTATAATTGTGCTTTATAGACAAATTGTAGCTCTAGACGACAGGCCCCATTTTTTGCCGATAGCACCTCTGCATCCATATAAGACGACTGTTCCTTTCCTAATCCTATCTTCAATGTTGGACTTTCGCGTTAGACTTCTGTTAGACCCCCAGGTGATTCACCCTGTCAGAAAGCAGCAGCGTAGCGCCCGATATTGGGAGGAGTTAGGCTCTACGTATTTTATATTTCTTCGTGAATAAGACGAGGCCTGTCTTTAGAGCTAAGAGTTTGTAACCTTGGTCCATTTGAAAACTACATTTAGATAACCCGGCGTCAGTTCATAGAGATTATCTAAAACCTGCCCTCTAACTATATTTAGCTGATCTTTTGGAGCACAAAATGCAACACTATGTAACAAATTAAAAATAATGACTATTTAAACGCTAAAATTTTTACTACTTTTCTGCTGAGTTGGAGTTATGGTTTTCGCTATGTAAATTTCGATAGCGCCAATTACACTATGTAACAAATAAAAAAATTTCTATTCAAAAGACTAGTTTTCGATGATTTTTCACATACGTTTAACTGACTTTGTGTGATAGTTTTTGTTATGTTAATTTTGAGAGCACAAAATACACTATGTAACAAATAAACAAGAACATTGCTTATTCCAAAGTTTAATTTTCAAAAAATTTGTTACAAATATCTGGTTTAATTTCAGTGGTGACTTTCGTGATATTAATTCTGAGGCCGCCGTAGCCGAATCTCGATGAAAGACCAAATTGAAGAAAAAGTGTTTTCTATGTAATAGCGGTCGCCTCTCGGCAGGCAATGGCAAGCCTCCGAGTGTAAATTTTGGGAACGCTATTTACACTATGTAACAAAAACAAAAGTATTTAAAAGCCAAAATTTTTATGAAACTCTTACGCATATCTGGTTGAATTGGAGAGATGATTTTCTTTTATTAATTTTGAAAACATTAAATAGACTATGTAGCAAAAAAAATATGTCCATTCAAAAGTAAAATTTTCGAAAATTTGCTGTATATGTCTGGTTTAATTTAAGCGATGGTTTCTGTTACGTTAATTCCGTGAACACCAATTACACTATGTAACGAAATAAAAAAATGTATATTGAAAAGCTTAATTTTCGATGAATATGCCCCGTAGATCTGGTTTAATTTGAAGGATCATTTTATTTTTTTAATTTTGTGAGCATGAAATACATTATGTGCCTATGTATATAATACACTATAAAAAAATATGACTCTTCAAAAGTTAAATTTTCGAAAAATTGGCACATATAACTGGTTTAATTTAAGTGGTGGCTTATGTTGTGTTAGTTTTGAGGACACGAATTACACTATATACCAAATAATAGAAAAAAATGTCTACTCCGAAGTTTTACTTTCGATAAATTTGTGAAATATATCCAGCTTAATTCATGTGAGAACTTTTGTTATGTAAATTATGGGAATACCTATTACACTGTGCAACAAAATAAATAAATGTGTACTCCAAAGCTTAACTTTCGATGAATTTGTCACATATAACAATTTACGTGATAACTTTTTTATGTAAATTTTTAGAATAACAATTACACTATGCAACAATATAATAAAATATCTATCCAAAAGCTTATTTTTCGAACTTCTTGTTACATGTAAATTGAATTTGCGTGAAAGCTTACGTTATGCCTATTTTGACGGCATCAAATACACTATGTAACAAAATAGACAAAAATTTGTATTCAAAAGTTTGGGGGAAATCTGTCACATATATCTGCTGCAATTTCAGTTACACTATGTAACAAAAAAAAAATTATGGTGAGCTGTCATTTCTGTTTCCTTATTTGGTTTGATACCCAAAGCATAAAACCCAACAAAAATGTGGATGGAATACTCATATTAATAATTATAATTGCTCAATTGCTCAACAAAATAATAAACTTTTTTTTTTACTCTTAAAAAATATGAAAAAAAATAAGTTTTTATTTGTTGTAAAAGAGAAACCCATTAAAGGAGTTTAGAGATTTCATAATTTTATGTTTCAATAGGCACCCTGATACTCGAATATTTGGCATAATGCGTATTTTTGTTTAAAAGTTTTAAATTTCCGTACCTCACTTTTTCTTAAAATTTTACGTAAAAATAAAATACTGCATTTATGCCATAAACTGATCGATGGCTTTTAAGCTTCAATATATTTACACGAAATTCAAATTCTAATAATCCAACACAAATGTTATAATTAGACAGGAAAGCTAATGAATAATTACCAATCATAGCTAATAAAATCGCTTCCATTTAACTTTTTTGCCGTTGTAATTTTTTGCTCGTTTCTGGAAGATTACATAAACAATTCGATGGGTAATTAGTGAATATAAAAGCAATAAAAAGTTATACAATAATTAGTCTTATGTAAATATGTATGCAGTTTAAAAAATCGTGTCTGTGCAAATGGTTTTCTCCAATAAACCAGTTTCGTAAATAGTCTCCAGCCGATGTATGTATGTGTGAATGTTTGTATGTATGTACATATGAGTGTATGTATGTAAAATGTTTTCACTGCAAACAAAAAAGGCCCAAAAGCACAAAAAACAACCAACATATATGCATGTATCAGTACAAAAATAAATTGGCAATAAAATCAAGTTGAAGGAAAAAATATATAAATAGACTCAAAAGCAATAGTCACTAGAAGAAAACAGCTCAAACGCTTAGGGAACGCTGAGCAATTCAGTTCCCGATAAGATTATTCAGCAGATTATTCTTAAACAGAAGAGCCGCGATATAATCCCGAAGGTATATCATCAGTAGAACACTTTTGTAGTACAAAGTTGTTGTCCAGCGTATCTCAGTTTTTTTCTACAGTTGATTAAAGTGTCCAAATTGTGGCCTTAGAAATCTTTACATTCCGCGTAAAAAGTGTTATAAGCCGATTTCTAATGGAAATATTATTGACAATATTTTATAAGTATAATAGAATTTGGCGAGGATAATTTTTATGGAGCACTTTAACTTCCCAACTTTCCTGCCTGTGCATTAAATTTACCTCTTCTTTTTAGAAAAATTCAAAAAGTCATTGGGAAATTTCAGTGCGCCTCAGTGAAGGCACAAATCAACAAAAATAAATAAATAATTGGCGCGTACATTTCTGTTAGGTATGTATTTGGCCGAGCTCTTCCTCCTAATTACAGTTTAAGCCAACTCTGATCGGCAAAAGGTTTTTTATGAGGAGCTTTTTCATGGCGAAACCACACTTGGAGCACGCAAATGCTGACAATAAGATCAAAAAGATTATTTATTCAACGAGATCGTTTTATTTGTTTTTATTCAAGAGTATATTTTATGGGTTCAAAAGTTAGTTTTCTTTGAATTTATGACATTTGGGAGCACAAATTACAACAGAATTTTAGATTAGGTTAGGTTAAAGGGATGCCCATACAAGAGCCAACCTGGGGAAAATGTGAAATTCGTATGTGATACCATACAGAGGAAAACATAGGAGAAATAACATTACAATGAGGGTAAAAAAATGAAAAGTCTCGATGGTTCCCTGCCTATTTAGCTCATCCGGCCATCAGTTTCCCGCTATGTCAGTCAAAGTGAGCCCAAGGAGCCTAATATCGAAGCAGTCGAGAGAGAAGTCAGACATTTCCCGACTCGAGTACTTACGGAAACAAACAACCAATCCACTGCTTCCTATATTGTACCTTGTACCTTTACCTGCGGAAGTACACTTGGAGAACACAAATGCTAACAATAAAATCGTTAACTCATTCTAATATTTTGCAGGGTAATTGTAATCCCCTTCGTCATGACCAGTTTTTTTCCAATAAAAATTGTATGGAGCATACCACAGACTATTTTGTATAGGGATGTCCGAGCAATTTGCTTTTGGAGCCGATGTACTTTGGTACGCCAACACACGAAGCACTGAGGCAGCAGTTGAGTTCATTAGAAAATGCAAAAAATAGGCACCAAGCCAATAGGCCATGCAAGAAAGTCATTCATTACAAACGAAATTGTTCTCATAGCTGCAGGCTCTAGATGCAAAAACTGTGCAAAACAGCCATGCAAGCAATCTCATGCAACCGGAGTGGAGTACAAGATACTCGCGGGAGCTCCTAATGATGAGCGGTAAAGTACTAACTACACAGAGGCTGACATCCACATCATTTTCGGAAGACACCTGCAGAAGCTGATGTAACACAAAAGAGCCAGAAAACTTGAGGTACCTGCTTTTTAAATGCCGTGAGCTTCAAAGGAAATGCAGGAGCTCAGAATTTTTAAGATACCTGAGTGATATTAACTATCATAAGTTTATAATAAGTCAACTGCTCCGACTCGTCAGCTCTACACGTAAGGGCAAATTGAAATGGGAAGCGAACTAGAAACGCTGTTATTGCTAAATCATACCCACTTGAACTCAATCTCACCCAACTCTCAGACACCCAACTCAATACAATGATTTGACCAGAGCAAGCACTAATTGTCTCGACAAACTTCATTTGAAAACGCTTCCGCCGCTCCGTAGCTCCATGGACCTTAATCAGAAAATGTTTATTCCAATCTAAGGTATGCCGAAGAAGTGATACATTTATTATTTTGAAAGGTGTATCAGCTCCAGAAGAAAGTATGTTTTTGCAAGTATCTAGCAAATACTTGCCAGCTACCAAAGTTGGGTTGTTACAAACTTTTTCAATGTTGTAATGTTATTACCTTTTATGACTTGCCGCATAACTAAGTATTTAACATTTCGTATCTGTATACAAAAACAAAAACAAAACTTGTAATAATTACTGACTTGTATTACTAATTTTTGCTACTTAACACTTTTATGGAGGTGGATGTTATACAAAAGTTGAAAGCTGTAAAACCGAGTAATTGGCATATAAAAATCATGCTAAGTTATGCAACAACTACAATTAATGGCATTGCTCACCTCAAAAAGTATGTAGATGTACTTAATGTCATTACAGTAACGTACATGGAAATCCAGATACCAAAATAATCATTACTGGCTTTCCTTTGGAGTCCAAATAAAGTAGTCAAATTGCAGCTTCTGGACAGAAAATTAGCGTCACCTTTCCGATCGATTGTGCAATTTTCGAGGTTTGTGCGCAAAGAATGGGAACTGAGGTAGATTTTGTGTAGAAATGGATGAACTCTGCGGAAATGGGCAGGTCACTATCTGCTGAGAACACAAAGGAAAAGAAGGAAAGTGGAGAGCCAATGAACTCGCTAAAGCAGGTATTCGCTTGCCCCCATTGAACCTTTCGCTCTGTTTTCTGAAAACTGAACTCAATGAGGAATTAGCTCCGGCAACGCAGTCGATATGGGAACACGTAACCTCGAACAAAACTGCCAAAATTATGAATAGGATTTGAAATATGAAAACTACAAACTTTATTTTATCACTGCCTAGAAAAGACTGCAAAATATTGGTTGCAGCACTGATGGGGCACTGTCTCACCTCACATTATGCAGCCAAAATGGGACTAGTCCAGAGCGATGCATGTAACACTTCCAACAAAACGAATGCTAGGAGTAGATTTGAAGCACCTACTTTGCCACTGCTCTGCTCTTTGTAAGACTAGACAAATGTGCTTAGGAGCGGCATATTTTTCATCTTCGAAGGATATTGCTAGCCAGCCTGGCTTGCTAAATCTCGGTAAAACGTCCACTAAGAATTACGTAAAATAATAATTTGACTCCAAATACATAGCAGGGGTGGCGGCAGGCTAATCACCAACCTGTCAGAAATCAAAAACAAATTAACGAAACCAACGCAGGACTGAGTATTGTCGAGGCCCTATGCTCCCGAGAGGAGTGAACAAGGGAAAAAACATAGCAGTGGTAACATAATAGATCGTAGAGGTCTAAGTGAGATCCTTTTACAGATCAGCCAGCACTACCTAACCTCACCTTGATTGTATGTGGCATGCAGTGCCGTTCTGTAGAAATCATCCTCTCGAAAAAATCGATTAAAATGGAGCGATAGATGTTTTGAAAAACCGTAAAATGACGTTTTTTGTGTTGACTTCAAACCAACGTTAGGATAAAAGAATTTTTCTCAAAAAATTAAATTAGGATCTTGTAGGAAATTTATTATATCATACTTTCCAAAACCATTACCTCATTTATTGTGGGGTTATTAGTTGCTGAGCTATCAATGATCAAAGATAAAATGGTCTTTTTTCGTAAAATACGGATATCTCAGAGAAAAATGATCGTAGCGAGAATTCAAAAAAAGCAAATTGAAGTGAAATAATCAAGCTAGTTGACTGTATGGCTAGTTTTAGTCGCAAAAGTTTTGCCAAGCCCGTGCAATCAAAAAAAAAAAAGGAAAAAATTTCGAAAATTTTTGTGTCGCCCTTTAACTGACGATTACAAAATAACCGTTAAATTAAAAAAGTTACTGCTCAAAGATCTTAAAACTAGAAGTTTAAAGCTTCAAATTGCTTTTTGTCGGACTTCCGTGGGACCATTTTTCACCGAGATACAGCTTTTCAAAAATAACTAAGAAATTTAGGAAATTTTACTGTTCCCTTAATTTTTGGAGAAGTGTATAAGAAAATGATCCAATAATGTCGTTCCAATCAAAATCTGCACCAAACAGTCACTCAGCGCCACGAAGGTCCATCGAAAACAATCTTCTGTGCAAAGAAAAACATAAATAGTCCGTCATCATAACACCATAGCGAATCGGATTGACAGTGACAGAGATACCCTCAGCGTTTCCGAAAAATTACGGGCCAGTTTAATCGTATTGTCTTTTATTGTTTAATGGTTTCCAAAGCCCTATTTGTGACTTTTTTTGAGCGTGGTGAGCACGGGTTCGAAACACATTGTGCAATAAAACACTGAGTGATAGAAAAACGGGTTCCAAATAATGTTTGTCCCTTCACGAAAATTTTCTAATGTAACATTTCAAATTTCTTCATAAGCATAATTTTTTTCGATTTTTTCTTATTTTGGTTGTCCAAGTTAATGATTTAGTATAACAGACATACATAGGTACATAGGTTAGGGCTCAATAATAGTCGAATACTTTGCAATCGCTTAGAATCTAAAATTTGCCCTAACGACTATAAATTTCCTGTCATATATCAAACCGCTGCAAAATTATAAACCCACCACAATTTTTTTTATATAATAAAATATAGTTCATATTGGAACAAAAACTGTATAACGCAATGTTCCCAATCTTGTACTAATTTTTATTTAATTACTTCAAAAACTCTCAACTTTTGAATCAGCCATTTTTAAACATCTCTGCGTATGCAGTTGTGTACCTTATTGAACTTTGATTCAAAAAATGCAAGTTTCAAGTGACTACAAAATGCGACTGAATTTTGAAATTTTCTTTTCGCTGAGGTGTCAAGCATTTTCTTCCATACAAAGTAAAGGGTGATCAATTTAGAGGTGTCAGATTTTCAGTTGAGGTAAAACAATGAAAACTCAAATTAATTGGGCAATCTTTATTATTTTTGTATGTATATAAGTAAATAGAATCATTCATGACATTTAAGCAACTGCACCGTAATTCGGCCATCCGTAAACACCAATTTCGAATGACTCGCTAGGGGACTTCGGTCGGTAGCTCCCTTTTTCCTATAGGGGCTTTTTGATGGATCACAAGTGACTACTGTCAAACTAAATATATAATTTTTTTCAGTATTCATTGTCATTTCATCATGGAAAGACTTACGACTCAACAATATTTACAAATCGTACAATTTCACTCGTGTTTCGAAAATCGACGCTGAGTGAAAAGTGTTCATCGCGCGCTCAGGCCAACTTATGGTGTTCAGCAATGAGTCCCATTTTCATCGGCTCATATTTCTTCAAAGACGAGGCTAGCGCCAATGTAACAGTGAGTGGCGAACGCTGTCGCGACACGATAAATGACTTTCTGATGTCGATGCTGGAAATTAAAGCCCTTGATCTCCACCACATTTTGTTCCAACAAGACGGCGACGGCGCTATGTATAGGGTTATTCAATAGGTGCGCTTCAGCTTTTTTCCGATAGGGACGGCGAACGACGCAATATTTTTTATTTTTCGCTTGTCATTTGTAAACTTCATTAGTATACATTTCACACTTGAGCAACGATTGCAAATCGTGCAAATTTTTATGAAAATAATCGTTCTGTTGCTGCTACTTTAAGAGCATTACGGCCATTTTACGGTCCATTTAACAAGCCGTCCCGTTTTGGGGTTATGTGAAGTCATTGGTCTACAGTAACAAGCCGGCGACGATTTGTAAGCTCAGAGCCAATATTGAACGCGGAATTGCTGGAATTTCGGCTGATTTATGCAAAAGAGTGGTCGAAAATTGGGTTCAACAATTGGACTTCGTAAAACGTGCACGCGGTGGACATGCAAAAGAAATCGAATTTCATACTTAAATGTATATGTTCAAACTCGATAATAAAAAAAAAATTAGTTAAAAAAGTCAAACCGTTTGTGTTTTATTCAAAAAAGTTCAAAAGTTGAAGCGCTCTTACTGAAAAACCCTATACTATACATCCCGTGAAATAATAGATTCACTGTGTCTTCGGTTTTTAGTGTCTTTCGGTGAGCAATTCATCTCTCGTTTCGGACCATTGGATTGGCCAACAATATCGTATGATATCACACCTGTGGACTTTTATTGGTGAGGGTATGTCCTCGCAAGTCTAAATCATTTGTCGATAAATCCTCTTGAGGTGTTTGGAAGCCAACATTACTAAAGTTATTCTCGATATACCGACCGAAGTCCTCCTTTAGCCTTTATAAATTGGTGTTTACGGATGACCGAATTACGGCGCTGTTGCGCCCAACATTTGAAAGGGATCATCTTTAAGAAATTAATGGTTTTACACAATAATAATAAAGATTAAAAGATTGATTTTGTATTGTTTTATTTCAATTTAAAATACGATGCCTCTAATTTGATCACTCTTTAGCTTACAGCAGAAAAACTTGCTCTAATAAGGAAGGTATGGAAAAGTTTTATTCAAAAATGTCTGAGCAATTATACACCTGGGTCCTGTATGTCTATATAAGTATACGGAGAGTTGGCAACTAATTAAAAAAAAAAATGCGGGATTTGTCCTGCATCCAAACGGCGAATGCCAAATGTCAAAAAAGCTTGTCAAGACAGCATAAAATTGATCTTTTCCTGTAAAAACTAAAGTTTAAAACTTATAAAACAGAGTTTTTATTTTAGTATTAGGCATAAAATATACCTTCAGAACTAATTTGTGAAATTTAATTTGATTACTGTTACTTTTTTTACTTTTTTATTTAATTTTGTCAGAGACTATGAACCGAAAAATAAACAAAAAACAAAAACATTTTATTATTTAATTTTTAAGTTTATATTCAAATAAAGAAAAAAACATTCAGCTTATTAAATAAATATTACGAATAAAACATGGCATTTTTATTATGTGGTTTTTGGGTCAAAGTGCAATCCGGGGTAATTTTAAAAGTGGATGCCGGCGCTTTGACGAAGAATGGCTTTACTATCCTAAATATATGAATGGGTTAAAAAAAACATATCCACTTTGAAGGAGAATATGCGTGCACAATCACAACATATTTTATGCATGAATTGATCTTTTCGCAAAGTAATTGGAAATGGGCAAAAAGTAATCAGTGAAATTATAAAAAGTACTACAAAAAAATATCTGTAAGGTTAAGTAATTAGTTTACATTGCACGAGCTACTCTTTTATCAGGAGCTCAAGAATTTGCATCTTTCTAATTCGTGGCCGCCGTAGCCGAATGGGTTGGTGCGTGATTACCATTCGGAATTCCCAGAGAGGTCGTTGGTTCGAATCTCGGTGAGAGCAAAATTAATAAAAACATTTTTCTAATAGCGGTCGCCCCTCGGCAGGCAATGGCAAACCTCCAAGTGTATTTCTGCCATGAAAAAGCTCCTCATAAAAATATCTGCCGTTCGGAGTCGGCTTGAAACTGTAGGTCCCTCCATTTGTGGAACAACATCAAGACGCACACCACAAATAGGAGGAGGAGCTCGGCCAAACACCTAACAGAAGTGTACGCGCCAATTATTAATTAATAATTAATTCGTCTTCCCCTTTACTTTATTACTCAGATCGTTCACATGGCTCGTAGTGAGCCTGCAAAAATCAATCAAATTTCGTAGAAATGTTTCCCCATAAATTAACAATAAATAATTTTTTTTTGTGAACGCGAATCCGCTGGCATTTACTGCTTTCCTTCTTATATTGTATAATAAACTTATTTCTAATTTTCATTTCTTTATTTATTTTATTTATAAAAAATTGAGTTTCCTGTCTGTGCGTTATTTTGTAAGGCCTGCATGGCATTAGGTAGTCAATAATTAGTAATAAGAAAAAAAAATTACAATAATAAATCATTAAAATTGGCTACTAAAATGTCAAATATTATTTTTAATCACATTTATCCGCGTTTAAACTTTCAAATCTGTTGCATATTAAATTACAGAACTCAACTCCAAAGGGGCAATTAAGAAAATATATTTACATACAATTAAATTGCAGAAACGAGTAATTGTCGGCGTAATTATTATACTTATGGAATGCATTGTAATTAATTTAATGCTGAATCGGAAATATTACTTAATGCATTCTCGAATTCCGCTGGCGAATATACAAATTTTACATTAACCAGCAAAGGGGAAATAGGAATGAAAAAAATTTTTATATAAAGCTACGAAAAAAGTCAATAAAAAATAGGTAACTGGGTATTTAGTAATTTGTTTTCCTTCTTTACCAGCTTTCGTTAAAATTAAATAGAAATCGACTCAAACAAATAATAAATCTCGGAGTTAAGTTAGATCGATTTAATTAATTTGCCCGTGGGGGTTTTTTCTAGTGGAATGGAATGGTAAGAAGTTGTGGATACACGGAAATTTTCGAAGAGCTTAAGAAATCATACGATTTTTTAATGAAAACCTTGATGTAGCCGACTCTTCCGGCTATGCTGGGCCTTAGAACTGTACGCTCCAAAGGAATCGTTCACTTCGCCAATTCATCAGCCAGTTCGTTGCCTTTAACATCACATTTTCTAGTACACAGATAGATTCAAGCCCATTCCATCTTGCAACGGACTTAAGCCTCAATTTACATTCTTGAACAATTTTTGTGGAGGTGCGAGTAGTTTCTAAGGCGGCTTGGCTGTCACTACAGACCCTGATTTTAATATCTCGCCACCTTTTATTAATTACCCAGTCTGCTACTTTAAGTATTGCAAAGACCTCCCACAGAAAGAATATTGACATCATACTAAAGCTGTTAAACAGTGAAAGTCATTGTACAAACGCCATGCCGCTCCAGCGCCATTTCCAGTCTTGAAGTAAAGAGTTCTTACCGAATTTCCCAAGTGAGTTTCTAGTACTATTCATAGCTCCCTTGTAGAAGGCTTACGATATGTTCTCTTCAAAATAGTCTTCACGAATAAGTTTTTCATTAGGTGCCAAACACGAAGATATTGTTTGGCAACCTTTTAAAGCACCCTCTGTCCAACAGTCCATGCAGCCGACACATCGTGTTCATTGCCTACTCTTATATCGCTAAGACCAGAGAGAGCAGATCCAACAAGGTACCTATTTAGTGTCGATATTGACGTCGTACTAATGATGCTGCTAATGCCTGGAAAACCAGATCTTTGTGGCCATAAATTCCCGGTTAACGTAAAATCCCTGGTTCTCTGCCACCAAGAATGAAAATTAAATATATATTTTTTTTCAATCTGAATCCGCCAAAATCATGGATTTTTATCCAAACAAAGCCAAAAGTATAAACAATAAGCAGTTGTTGTTGTTGTAACATCATAAAATGTTGCTGTAAATTTTTGGAGAATGGTGCTTATTAGTGGGACTTAAGCTATGAATATTCAGGTCTCTGTATTACTTCCCGATACTAATGGGTACCAGTACTAGTATTGACGCAGCGATGCCGTTTGTGACACAGAAACGAGGAAGAGCTCGGCCAAACATCTAACAGAAGGATACACACCAATTATTTATTTATGGATGCCAGCCTACAAGAATAAGCCGATGAAGAAATTTCCGAGTTCAAAGAAATGATGCAATGAGGAATTAAGTGCTGCGGTATTACACGGACACAACGAGACCCCTGTGGTGTACAGAAATTAAAGAAGACGTATTTATTGAAGAAAAAGGTAAGGTTAGCCTAGTTGGCAATAAGCCACGCTTAGACCTTTTGGTCCCTAGCGATACCAGATGGAGACCGACCTATATAAACACCTAAAGTAGACATCATGTAGGATGTCAGCGCTTTTGGCGAATCTGAGTAGGGCTGCTAGCTCCGCTTTTGAGACGTCTTCCAGACCCTCAAACAGTGGGGCTCCCAGGCATCTTAGTCGCGTTTTTAATAATGCCGGACAAACGCACAGAAGGTGTTCTAAAGTTTCCTCAACATCCTCTCTGAATTTCCTGCATATATCCGTGTTAGCAATCCCTATCTTGTACGCATGTGCAGCCAATAGATTGTGACCTGTTAGCATACCTATGATATTTCTGCAGTCCTTTCGCGAGAGCGTAAGTACGAATTACGTCAGTTTTTTGTCGTTAGTTCTGCACATAACTTTTACTGTTTTGCATGTGGGTAGATTAGTCCACCTAGCTTCCATTCGCCTTTTCATGTGGTCGTCCATTTCGTTGTATATTGTGTTTAGCGGTTTTGATATGTCGTTCTCTTGCTCAAATGGTAATCTAACAGCTCTTTTTCCTATCTCATCTACTATTTCGTTCCCCATAATGCCTTTGTGACCAGGTACCCAATAGATAAGTAGCCTATTGCTTGCCGCTAGCCTTTCCATGGCCTCCCTGCTCCGTTGAACATTTTTGGCACTAATACAATATGAGCTTATTGCTTTTATTGCTGCTTGACTGCCCACGTATATATTAATTGTTGAGTTCTTTCTTGTTCTAGTGTAGGCTAGCTCCGCGGCTTTCCCCACAGCAAAAACTTCCGCTTGAAGTGGCATTAAGTATGCCAGTTTTCTTGTAGCAGTTCACAATACTAAGACCCCATACAGCAGTATCGGTCTAACTAAAGCCGTGTACCACCAATGCATCAGAGAGGGAGACAAAATAAGACAAAAATATTTGAAAGCAAAGTGTTTAAGGTTTTGTCGATAGTAAAAGCGTTCGAAAACTCTACCAGAATGTTTAGCGGCTTACAGAATTTAGCAAGATCGAGGTGTATTTCTGTAAGAACCATGAAATGAATATGAATAGCCTATATAGAAGTAGTATAGCAAAAGCGCGACTAAGGCCCATCCAGGCTTGTCATTTCAACACCACGCAACCCCATGCGAAATACAACAGCAACGACAGTTAACAGACTGTTGCTTGAGCTATTCCCAGAGTTGCGCATTTTGCACTACCACTAAATTGCATAATTATAATTTTTTAGTGGTAGCTAAATTAAGGATTGAATTATCACTAAATCTTCAATTCACTAAATCCGCTTATTTCGTTAATTATTTAGTGCACTATGCCCAACCCTGTGAATTCAAATACAGTCGCGTGAAGTCGTTTCGTATACATTCATATCATATACATACATCAGCTCTCAGAACTGCTTGAGCACGAGGATCTCGAGATGCTAGCCGAGATGCAGCCAACTTCCCATTATTAACTAAGACGAAGTACAAGTAGTAATAGTTCAACCCCTGTATGTTTCACATTTCTTCCCAGATAAACCTTTAAAAAAGTTGGTTTCACCAGTTGTTCTCTGTTTTAAAAACACGAAAGCACATACTGATTAGCTTAGAATTTATACTGTGGCCATATAAAAGAATAAACTTTGAAATATTTATCGATCTTAGTTCTGCTAGCGGAATGCAGGTGTCAAGCCAGATATGTGGTACATAGAACTACTCAGTCGCTAGCTTAAAAACGCCATTGATGTTGGACCAAAAAAAGCTATAACCAACTTTCAGTACAATTAAAGGTTTTTTTTTCAGTCCTATCACCTGACTTTTGATGTTTGGATAGATGTGTGTGTCCTAAAAATTAAGAGCAAAAAATAGAGGATCTTCAATTTTATATCACCTCGGAAAGTCAAATGATTCTTATGAGAGCTTTTTTTAAGGCAAACATTATTAGGAAGATTTGCCATTGTCATTGAAAAGCAAATTTCATCATTTCACCTTCCACAGTGAGCATCGAACCCGCGACCCAAGCAATAGTAGTAAAAACAACTCAGTTACGTTATTTGGACTAATATCATACATACATCATAAGTTCGATATTACGCCCCAGTTGAACGAGACGTGAAACCTCTTCTAGAAGTACTTTTTGGCCTTCTCATGGCAATTCTTCCGCTCTCCTTTTTTAATAAATGATAGGATTAGACTAGAAGTACTTTTGGTCCTTATCTTGGCAGATCTTCTGCAGGTCTTCCGCTGTTGCTTTCTTTGTTATAAGACGACCCACTTCATACACTTTCCTTTCTCTAAGAAAGGCTCCCAGGCAGTCATCCCTAAACAACCAAGACGTCACATGAGAATAGCGATAGTAAAACGGCGCCAGTCGCTAATTAGGATTATTTCAGTATGGCGCTAAAGCCTGGACAGTCAAGCAATCAAGTGCAGCCGCTCTTGGAGTCTTCGAGAGGAAAGTATTTTGCAAGATTTTTGGTCTTGCTGGCGTAGATAACGGAATGAGTGAACCGCATTCGAATGAACCAAGAACTGGGAGCTTTACGGAGACACTGACATAGTCAAACGAGACATCCTGCAGCGACTCAGGTGGCTGGGTTATGGCGTCATTATGGAAGAAAGTGCTTCGGCGAGGAAGATGTTTGAAACGGTAATTGTGGTCGACGGCAAAGAGGACGTACTAGGGTCCGGTCGAAGGCCCAAACTGAAGATGACCTTTTGGCATAAGAAACTGGAAAAGGTGTGCTGAAAACAGAGACACCTCGCGAGACATTATTCGGGAGGCTGTAACGCGGTAAGGGGTTGATACGCCCAATTAAATAAGTAAATAAGTAGAATTGCGCAATCACTTCAACAGCAATATTAAAAAAATTAAAAATATTCTACCACTCTTTCTTGTATTATACAGGCATTTAATTTAGTTTAAGTAAAGACGTGGACAAAAAATTTAGTTTAACAAATAATCTGCTAACTTTTTGTAAAAATAAAGGTATTTAACTTTTTATATAAATTCTTTAAAAGATACTAAAATATGTAAAACAATAAAAAAACGGGTGCAGTTTGAACAAGAAAGCCTTTGAGCTAAGAACTACTAATTGAGCTTCCCAGAAATCTTGGTTAGAAGCGTCATAAGGGTCAATATGTCTACCTGTCTTCTGTTCTTCTGTGGGCAAATATATCGGAAGCCTTTGTTGGAGACACATTTTTGCAAATACCAACTGGGGCTCATCAGCCTTTTTTGTTTTTTTTTTTTTGTTTGGTGGGTGAAGTAGGGTTCAAAATGCCTTCGCACTTACAGCGACCGTCGTCTACTGCGTTGTGTGGTGTGGCCACTAAAACGATGCCTCCTCTCCTTCTGGGGAGACACCCTTCCCGGAACTGCTTTCTATATTACTTCGGGAGGGCCCAGAACGGCATCGACAAAGAACCAATTATATTCATCCACGTCTGGGTCCACCATATTTGTAGCCAGCTTTCATGCTATAGGCTCGTCTTGTTGTGTCTCTATCTGTGCGGCTTCACTTTGTTGCACTGTGTCGAGGTCAATATTTTTTTCGTAGTACGTTCTCGATATATTTCTTTACCGCGTTCCATCCGTTCCCACGTTCGAGCATTTTGCTGATTATGTTGCTCGGTGCGATGTCGCCAATCTGCTCCCTCAGAGCATTTCCTTCCGCGAGCCATCTGTCACAACTAAAAAACGTGTGTTCAGCGTCATCGCTCGGTGCTTCGCAATATATGCACTTGAAATCGGTTACCTTGCCCATACAGTAAAGGTAACTCCGGAAGTATCCGTGGCCCGAGAGGAACTGAGTTAAGAAGTAGTTCACTTCTCCGAAGTTCCTTTGTACCCATTTGTCAATTGATGGAATAAGTTTCGCCGTCCATCTACCACTCGGTTCAGTGTCCAATCGGCTTTGCCACCGCAGCATGGTTTGGCGTCTCATTATCTTTATTCTGGGGCTTATCGTCCAGAATTGCTGATAGCCAAAACATCTGCATGGCGAAAAACTGCTAAAATAAGGTAATTTTATGAATATTTCCAAAACAGTAGATTTCCTGAAGCTGCAATATTATATTTCCAAACATGCCTACAGTGAAACGTAGACGTCAACTTGGACTTCGAATTGAATAAAACCCACATCCGCTAGAAAATTGCGACGCCAATTGCACGGGTCTTTCCTCCCATGACATTCTCCACAGCCTGAAATACTGCGTTTCGCTTAATCAATTCATCATTTATTCAAAAGCACTCTAAACTGAACGTCTCTCCAATATTTTTTTTGCCACAACAATGTACGTAAAGTAAAAATCCAAAGTTTTCGAAAAACCCAAAATGTAAAATTTTTAATTATTTAAAATGTGATGTCTTAATTTAAATAAGCAACTCAGCAAATTCCCTCAATGAGCAACAAGTTTCCGGTAGTGAAATTCCACGCTACGCGAATGTTGCTTTTACTAACAGACATACGAGTATGTATGTATTGGTAGTAAAAAAATATTAGTAGGAGTATCACTGAGTTAGCCATACGCTTGGGTATTAATGCATGCATATTTCCTTTCCATGTACACTTGCGCTCACATAATTAAGTCACTTCAATTTTTTACGATATTCGGAATATTTTTTTAGCTAAATTTTGTTCGTAAATTTTTTATAAAAATATGGTTCATCAACAAAATTTTAAAAATAAGAATTCGAAAACAAAATTGTAATAATCCTTAAATTGGGCCCCGAGATAATAATTTAGACTTAAGTAGCTCTAAATTAGAAAAATAAGACTTATTTGCTGTTAAAACCCTATCATTTATTGTCAATGACTTATCCTTATTGACTGATATTTTGATACCCAGATAGGTAAATTCTTACACACTCCCGAATGCATAGTGTTCGATGAGCAAGTCAGCATATCTTAAACCGGAGCTGGATAGCACCATAAACTTCGCTTTGTCTGTGTCAAGTTTTAGCCCAGTATTCTGTATTATTTTTTCTAGTTTTAAAATAATGTATAATCTGCATATGCCCAAAGCTGGAACGGATTTATTTCAGTTAATGCTGCGTGTTGGACTAGGTTGAATACCAATGTTTATAGAATGTCTCCCTGTTTAACTCCCGATGTTATGGGAATCGACTCTGAGTGCTTCCCTTGCACAAACATCTTCGCCATATTAGCATTCCGTAATAATGCTTTTTGGTAAATTTCATTCATCAAAACTGCATTCGAATTGCCGGTAAACACAAATAATCGGCTAAATCCTTTTTCGGAAAAGCGAACGCCAAACATGAATCTTAACGAGATACTTAAAAGTTCGTTGAAATGGTCGATTATCAGCAGCACAGCAGAACTGACTTATGCAACTACTCGCCCAGAGGAAGGATTTATCTGTTATTATTATGTTGGCTCAATTCCGTTCTAAATTTGCCTTAGCCCATCCAATGGGCTCCCGCATTTGATATCTTCTGCACGTAAACGTTCTCGAATCGTGTCTTTGCATACATTAGCACTCCTTTTCCTTAAAACTGCCTCACCTTTACCCAACGATAAGTCCGGTTTTGTCACCAAAAAGGCAATGCCAGTGTGGCCTTGCTGTGGAGAGGTATTTTCTTTTTTGGGTCTCGTCACTGTTTGGGTCTTCACTGTTTTTAATTTCGGAATACCATTGCACTTATTTGTTTGTGAACGTCTGCGACTTTTTTTTATTATTTTTATATCGGAACTCTAAGTTTGAATTTTGCCGTTCACGCTTCCATTACACAGACTGTATATTGAAAAAAGTGTAACAACTCAACGTCTGGAGCTATAATGGGGTTAATTCAAAAATGAAAATAAGGAGACAACAAACTGATTGGTACACTTTGTACAATTACACTATGATACAAATCATGTAAATTTAAGTTTCTAAATTTGAACAAATTAAGAGGCAAATTCAGCAAATTTTCAAAATTTTTTGTCAGAACTGTTTTTTTTAATTTCGAGTCTTAAGTTTTATGATCTATTGAATTTTGGTAAATTTTTAGAGGCTTAAAAAATTAAAAAAAAAGCTTGAAGAAATTAACATCAGAATTTCACAATTTTAATCAGAATTTTTAGAAAAATTTCAGGTTTTGAGAACTTTTTTTAAATTTCGAGTCTTAAGTTTTATGACCTACTGAAATTTTTAGATGCTTACAAAATTAAAAAAAGCTTGAAGAAATTAACATCAGAATTTTAAAATTTTTAACCAGAATTTTTAGAAAAATTTCAGGTTTTGAGTTTTATAACGAATGAAATTTTGGCATTTTGGTAAATTTCGGGTGGCTTAAAAAATTAAGAAAAAAATTTAACAAATTTACATCGAAATTTTTCAATTTTTAATCAAAATTTTTTGCAAAAATTCGAGTCTTTAGTTTTATATCCCACTGAACTTTTGTATTTTGGTAAATTTCGAGTGGCTTAAGAAATTAAAAGAAAGACAATAAATTTACATCAATATTTTGTCATTTTTTAAGCAGAATTTTTAGAAAAATTTCCTGTCTTTAGTTCTATAAGGAATTGAACTTTTTTATTTTCGTAAATTTTGAGTGGCTTAAAAAATTAAAAAAAAAATTCAATAAATTTTCTTCAAAATTTTACAATTTTTAAACAGAATTTGTATAAAAATTTCGAGTTCTTAGTTTTATGAGCAATTGAATTTTGGCAAATTCCGAGTAGCTTAAAATATTAAAAAAAAAAATTCAACAAATTTTCATCAAAATATTACAATTTTTAATCAGAATTTTTAGAAAAATTTCAAGTGTTTAGTTTTATGACGTATTGAATTTTTTTTATTTTGGTAAATTTTGAGCCGCTTAAAAATTGAAAAAAAAAAAATTTGTGAATGAAAATTTCACATTTTTTTAAAAAGAATTTTTAGAAAAATGTCGAGTGTTTAATTTTATGTTGTACTGATTTTTTTTAATTTGGTAAATTTTCAGTGCCTTAAATAATTAAAAAAAAAATTCACAAAATTTTCATCAAAACGTCAGGATTATTAGAAGAGCTTTGGCTCTTTAGTTTTATAACGAATTAAATCTTCGTACTTTGGTAAATTTCGGGTGGCTTAAACAGTTAAAAAATTCACAATTTCGGAAAAATTTCGAGTCTTTAGATTTATGACCCATTGAATTTTGATAAATTTCGAGTAGCGATCTTGCATGTAAAAAAATTGTCAAAAATCAACGCTATTTTTAGCGAATTCAAGCCGTCTCTTTTAAATAAAAAAATTGAATGAGCTATGAAACTGCATACCCTAAACGTTTCTCAAAAATTCAGAATACAAAGTAGAAAGTTTTGATGGAAATTGTTTGAAAGTTGTTAAATTTTTCTGAATTACCATACATACCAAGTTAAGAACTTAAACTCACACAAATTATAAAATAAACTGTAATTTCATAAAAAATTAACAAAAAAAAACATACCTAGCATGAAAAATATTGCGACTATTGCAAAAAGCTTAAGTGACTTAATTATGTGAGCACAAGCGTGTGTACATATGTATGTATATACCAAAAAATGAATGTTTTACACGACTATATTGTGCAAACATTGCAAAAAATTTATTGCAACTAATAAATACTAATATATTGCAATATATAATTTAGAAGCACAGCGAAATTTAAACTGTAATTCGATAACCTCTTACAACACCGGGGCGTGCCCACCTTTCAGCAAGGTGCGGGGAATGGATTGCTCGATTAAGCACTCGCTTATCTGCCTATTCTTTGTTATAAACATACACGTACAACAACATACGTACAACAAATGTGATTTGGAAAGCGTGCTTTGAAGTCACATTTACGTTGGCGACTTGGCTTGAGTGCACAAAATCTGATAAGAAGAAACTGAAGGTATTATCACGCCGTGCAATTTAATTATCTATCAGTTCATAACATTCACGGAACCGAGTTTAGTGATATTTTGTTCGCCTAAATGGAAATGAAATCGAGCTGAATTTTTCCATATGGAAAAGTCTAATAGTATTTTAAGTGAACGCCAGTACTGAACAACGGGCCCACTCACCCCCAACTCGCCATGTCAATAGACAAATTCTCCACTTTTCAGGCTGCGCCAGCCTAAAGACGAAATAAAGGTTTGAAAGGCGCATTTATATAATATGTATTAAGTTTTTTCACATAGCCAATAAATCATGAAAACCGTCTTCAAGCTTGTCAAGTGCTACTCTTGAGGAATCGAAGGCGATCGCCTTGAGGTTATGAGCTAGTAAGCGGAAGATCGATGAACATATTTATGGGACCTCAACCGTGAAATGTGGGATTAGAAGGTCGTTAAATTTCTAAGTAGTAGGTGAGAAACATAAAGCAGTAATAGACTGTGGAGCGACGAAGGTTATTTTGAAAATTTGAAAATGTTGGTTATACGTTGGTAGAGAGAACATTAGGTCGTTAGTTAGAATTTACATTAAATTGTTCACAAATTACCGATCATAATGGTAGAGTGGTTAGGAATGTACATTAAAAAAATCCAAAACTTTAGCTGAAAATCTGCGCTTATTTTGCATAATACTCGGCATTGGACTGGTTGAACATTAAACATTTAAATTTTTGTTTAATGAAACTTTTGTGTAACCATTAGAAATGCGCTATCAAATTTCTTTTAGCATTCACTAGCTTAACTGAAAATATCTCTGGCAATCAGGGTTAGGAATATACATACATATTTGGGATAAAAAAAGTGTAACAGGTAAAGAAGTGCTAGTGTGAACACTTCGAAAAATCTCGTTGGAATACAACTTAGCGCTGAGGTTAGAACTTTTCATGGTACGCCGCTTTTAATGAAGATTTAAAAGAGGTCTCACCTGAGCACCAACCCTTTCCTACCATTACCTGGACACTTTTGTAAGCTTTATAAAAGCTATAAATGGTCGTTTCGTGAATAAACTCCTGAAAATCAATGTCCACATCTGAACCATTTGAAGATACTATGAACGAAATATACCTGTTGTATGTATAGATAAATGTCTAGTTAGAGTGAAAAATCTTTTCATGAAGTACGCCTTTCTACCGAAAGTCTTCGTACAAACCTTTTCGCCTGGGGAATTGCAATAGTATTTTTCAAGCAGAAGATCTCGGGATACGGGAAGCTTTTAGGATAATTCGAAACCAAGCGCAACAACCATCATGTAGTTTTTTTCAGATAGTCAAGCAGCCATCTTATCTTTAACCTATAATCAATTCAGGAATCGTCAGTCAATGTAAAGAAGAATTAAATGCCTTAGCACGCACGACAGACATCACTCTTATCTGAGTAAGTTGGCCAAATAAGAGCATAGAAAGAAATGAGAAAGCTGATGTATTGGCAAGTCCGGGGGCATCCTATAACGAATCCGAAGCGGTATTAATAGGCTGTCCCCAAGGCGTTCGCAAAAGGGGGATCTTCTCGCTATTCCAGAAGCAGGCCGTTGACAAATAGACTAACACGAATACCTGCAAAATAACTAAACAAACGTGGCTCGATTTCAACAAATTCAGAACTGACGAGTTGTTAAGAAAGCTATGAGCAAACATATTCAGCATTACGTCAACACTAACCGGCCACTGGCCTTCGGGAGACCATGTCAGGAGGTTGGGATAGATGTATGCAGAAGCTGCAAGCAAGTATAATCTTTCACTGTGCGAGTGCCCAAAATTGGGTGCTCTATGGCATAGAATGCTGGGGGAATTCTCGATGGTTAACTTGAAAGAAATTGCAGAAAAGAAATTAGGCGACGTTTTTACTTCTTATCCATCACAGAGCGTGGTCGTACGTCTGAAAGCTTCACGGTCGTGCGCTGAATGTAGTGAAACTTTTTTTTTCAGACGTCCAATCGGCCTAAATAAACTATCATTGTAAAGGTCTTGGAAGTTGCATACTGAAAATATGATTTGGTTTGAATATTTCAAATTGAAAAGAAATCAAAAATGTACTTTATACATTCTACTCATCAATACTCAAAACGATGTGATTCTGATTTTATGTGGCGTCTACACTGAATCATATTTGAAAAATTTGTGCTATATACTTTATATGAGACAAACAGCGCAGACTGGGAAGTAGTAAAAAAATTTTAAAATTTCGATTGAATATTGACCGTAGTTGAAACGAGGGTATGTCGGTATGAAACACAACCATACAAATTTTTTAAGCAATTTTCCCAAAATAAGAAATAAAAATAATGGATTTCTTTTTCGTCATATACACTTTATTCTGAAGCTCTCGATTTTATTCGCATATTTTCGAACAGCCCAGGCAAATAAGCAACGAGTTCTCGCACATCTGCTCGATGCTCATGGTTTTTTGTAAGCCTTTTTTCTTTGATTTTCGTTGGAAAACTAAAGAAAAGTTGATAAATAAAATTGACAATTTGTTGACAGTTGTTGAACAAATATCTAAGCCAAGGCGAATCTATTAAAGGTGGTATCGGTAAATCAGCTGATTTGTTATTTTTTCTCTCGCCGTGTCCATTTGGCTGTCAGCCCCGAATGAAACAAGACGGATTCATTTTTTGTTTTCTACTTTGCCAATACTTTTCTTTGGCAACCAAACGTACAAAACATTGTTGTTGCTCTAGTGCTACCACCATTACTGAATGCGCCTTGATTTAAGCACTTGAGCAATGAACGAGTGTCGCACTACTTGATATATACCCGGGTATCTGGCGCTTTACTTTGGACGTCGAATTATGGGATGGTCCTCATATGCGTGTATGTTTGTGCACCTGCATGTAAATTTATTCGGTTACATGCCACACTTCAGAAATTACAACTACGTGGCCAAAAAGTAAACATGACTAGCCATTAGCCAAAATTTACAAAATATTAACGGCTGCTATGGGCCAATCACCCACCTTAAGGGGGGGGGTAAGGGATAAACACTAAAAAAAAACACTTTTTTCATGAATTTATTGTAGCGAAACGGTTCAAGTCAGTTTATTAAAAGTTGTTGCATATTATAAAGTAATATTTCAAGAATATTTGATAAAATTTTCATGTAAAAATATTGCAAAATGAGCGAATGAGAGCACATTCACGTAGACGTCTGGAAAAAATGCCGTTGACGTTGACGAAAAAATGCCGCCATTTTGTAGGTGTAAAACCACCTTAATACAAAAAAAAAATGGCGTAAAAAAAACGTTGGGGGGAGGTTTTTTATATGTAAAATATGTGTGCAAAATTTCAAAAGGATCGGTTGAGTAGTTTTCAAATGCCAATGACTACGCACTTTAAAAAAAAAGGTTCGAGAAAACCGCGTTTAAAGTTTGTAACGGACTACGCGCGCAACTGCTGCGTCTCGGCAGATGTTTGAGGCGGCTCGGCTTTATTCTCTATAACTTAAAAAGTTTTGCTCGGAAATTTTAACACGGTATTTTTGAAATGTTTTACTACAATAACATGTAAAAAAAAAATCGATTTTTATCCCTTTATCCCTGGAAATTAAAGCGTAGTAATTTTTTATATCTAAGAAACATATCACAATCGTTCTGAATCAGCTTCTCACAATACCGCAAATGCTTTTTAGTAAGGCACTTAAGATCTGAGAGAGTTTGCTTGCCGTGGTAAGCGAAAGATGTGTCAAAGTTGAGAACAGAAAAAAATTCTAATTATATCTGGACTTTTTTGTAAAAATGATGGATGACCACAGTCCGACTGCAAATTACATTAATTAATTTGCTTATATGTATGAGTACATACGTATGCATTAATTTTCGCGCCTTAGGGGACAGTCAGTTGCTCGCAAATGTAGTTAAAGGTACAATTAAGTTGACGGGCATTCTCGCATTTGCAACTTGATTTAGCAGCTGAGTATTATTTATCGTTTTTAAATAACGCATACTTAATAAATTAACGTTGTTGTAGCTGCAACAACCGCTGAGAGAAAAACTTTAAGACTTGTAAGAAAAAATAAACCCAAAACAAAAGCGAAAGTTAGAGCGATTGCAAGCATTCATGTTACGAATCTGTAATATGAGTACATGCAATCGCTCTTACTTGGTTCACTCACAAACGCCTACACATAAGTAGATGTACATATATATGAGTATTTATGTATAGCAGGATGTATATGATATATGTGCATGTACGTACATGAAGAGATAAGTAGCTATTCAAACGTTGACTGACAGCGCTCATCAATTCAGCATGCATCTTTGCGCTTGCATCTGTACTCGTATTCCCAGCAAACATATCAAGACCGCTCGCCCTGAGTACATCGTTCGACAATTCTATAGCAACTCAAACCAGTTTGAAGAATGTTAATTTATTCTGAAAGAGTAGCTACTTTTGTGTTCCAGTAACAGAACCTTCGATAGATTTGCTAAAGTTACCTCGCATTTTTTTACGACCTATTGGGTTGGGGAATAAGTTCATAGCGTTTTTATATTTTCTTTCAATTTACAACGATTTGTTTGCTGTTTGGCAAAGGGTAAGTATTTATTCGATAGAACTCCTTTTGCTCTACAGAACTGAGTTAATTTTATTTTGAGCTATTTAATTTTTTACTAGTTTTGAGGCTTAGAAATGGAATACCCAGAAAGCAAAAATCAACATTATCGACACCTTATCTTCTTTCCTCCTCATCGAGGTCAAAAAGCTGCCGAAACAGCCCGGGACCTGTATAGATTTGACATGTATGGAGAAGGTGTCATAGGCGAGTCAGCACGGAAATGGTTTGCAAGTTCAAAAAAGGCGATTTTGACGTCGATGACACGTCCTGTAGTGGAAGGCCTTCTGAATTCAATGAAGATCGTCTCGAATCACTTTTGAAGTAGTACAATCACCAAATTCGCATCGTAAATTGGCGGCAAAATTGAACTCCGACCACAAAACGATTCCCAATCACTTTCATTCAATGGGATTTACCGAAAAATTGGAAGCCTGGGTGTCTCACGAACTCAACGAAAAAACAAAGAAAGTCGCCTTCAAATTGCTTCTCAGCTTCTCGCCCCCATCGGGAAACACGTGGTCAAAAACAACGATTTTTGTAACGAATCGTCAAGGGGGAGAAATGGTACATCAATATGAAGCAAAGAAATTAATGGGTGGCTCCAGGAGATATGCCAAGGCCGAGAGTCAAGCCGGATCTTCATCCAAAAAAGTTTATGATATATCTTTGGTGGGACTGGGAGGGCATGGTGCACAAAGAATGCCACGGTCAACAAGGAGCTCTACGTAGCTCAGTTGCACCACGTGAATGAGGCTATTCAACTGAAAAGACCTGGTCGATATGGTCAAACCATAATTCTTCACGAGAACGCCATAGCCCATGTTGAACAAGTCGTCAAAGCCGCACTCCAAGAGCTCGAATGTGAGGTCCTTCTGCATCCGAGCATCCGTCGTATTCTCTGGGCCTTGCACCGACCGATTACCATGTTGTCCGCTCTCTGCAAGCCATTCCATAAAAAAAATTTCCTTTAAGACTGCCTCAACAACTTCTTCGACACCAGACCAGGCGTTTGGCGGAACGGCATCAACTAATTGATCGAGAGGTGGGAAGAGGTTGTACACAGCAACGGCGAATATACAACTGATTAACTAATTGACATAATTATCGTTTTTTGTTTAACTAAAAGTCTTCGGTATAAACGCTACGAACTTATTCCCCAACGCAATACTAAAGTTTTCATGTCCGGTCTAAGTGGTTTTCAAAAAAGTGAAAAAAATACTTAAACTCTATATCTGAGCGAACCTGTAATTAGTGCATATACAGTAGAATTTCACCTAAAATATTTTCGTAGAACATATTAACGTATTTGCCTCCACCTAAAATGGTCGTTTTGAATATTTTCGCAAAAACCTGTTAAAAAACAAATTTGAAAATTCGTCAGGAGCCTAAAATTTTGTAGAAAATTATTCTTCAGAAATTTTTACTGGGGATCTGCTCACATCCAATATCATATCTTAAAATTCTAATAGCGATCTGTGCCAATAATAAAATAATCCAACTGCGTAAGTGATAAGCAACATTTCTTTTCTTCTTTTTCTGTTTTTGTGCAGAACATTTGGAAATTGAATGGAACAGAGTTTAAAACCAACTGTAATGCATACAAGAGGCCAATAAGAGAGGTTGTCTGCTAAGGCCAACTTTGATTTCTCTGTACTTAAATTGAACTAAATGATTTCATACTTGATTGAAGTTAAGAGAAAAACCGGTTCTTTTTCCCTGGCACAGACTATTAAATTGAACAAGGTGTTTAGAGTGTAGCAGATGTCCTTCTTCTTATGGTCGGAAGTTTGGTGACGAGAATATCGAGATTGTTAACGGATACAAATATCTGGAGGTACAAACTCTCCTACATGAAATACTTAAGTCTGAAGCTTGCTGATTCTAAAACCGCTTATATTGCGTCCTCAAGGTCGAGCATTTTTATGGAGCGTAAATTTGGGATGTCGACGAATACGATTCAGTCCAGAGACTTCTTCATTTCTTTATAAAAAATTAATTTTTTGACGCCAAATACTCCAAATTATATTATTCACATCGAAACAGATTTGCTTCCGCAATTCTACATACACCCCGTGTATAAGGCGGGCTTAGTACTATTCACAATAGAGTACCAGATACCCAACTGGTACCAGATACCCCACCTCCGATACTTGAAGGAGTTGAATTAACACTTAGAACATCGACTAACTACTTATGGGTTATTGTAGATAGTAAACTGTCATGGAGATTTAAGTGGACGGAAGAGCAAAGAATGCTTCTAATGCCTTATACGCATGCAGGAAAATGCTCGGTCAGACTTGGAGGTTCAGATCGACTCGCACATTGGATTTACCTGGCGGTCATTAGACCAATAATGTTGTATGATTCGCTGGTATGGTTGACGGCGTGCGATAAAACGACATGTGTTAAAAGATTTGAGAGCATGCATAGGATTGCAGAAAGGTGTAACCGGAGCACAACTTCCACAGTGGCAATAGAAAGACTTCTCGACCGGTATCCAATTAAATTAGTAGAAAAAAACTCAACCAAAAGATCTGCACTAAAACTGACGATGACAATTTTTTACAGGTGGATC
>JAYXIM010008550.1:0-19362 GCA_037575425.1 Anastrepha fraterculus | reverse complement strand
GGGATTATCTTTAAAAAATAAGTCTCATGGTTTTACACAAAAATAACAAAAGATTGTCCAATCAATTTGTATATGCTTTAAGTTATTTCAATTAAAAATCCGATGCCTCTAAATTGATCACCCTTTATTATTGAATTTAATATTTCCGCAAAGCCTCATAAACTATTTGGAAGAGGGAAATTGTGCGCCTAAGACTATGCAATGCCCATTATTGGTAGTCACATGTGCTGACGTCTGCCCAGATAGGCAAAATACCCGTAGAGGCACCAATGCTAATCCCTCATGAAGAACTTTCGTCTAGTGTCCTAGGATGCTTGATATTTGATCTCGTTCGGAAATTGCCATACTTAGGCGGAAAAATTTTTGCTTTGAATTTTCTAGGCTAAATTCAATGCTGTAGATTTCGAAAATTCAGAATTTTATGTTCAAGCTGAGATTGCTTTCATGTGGGGAGATGAAATTCCTGTTCAAGTGTTCCTTAGATCTATTCAAAATATTTCCTTTGCTATTAAATTTTCGAAATCGCATTTGTTTGCTCTTCTATGTATATTAATACAGTTGCACTCTGCCGCAAATTCCGCACAACTTACTCCAACGAACTGTTTAATATTCAAAACGTAAACCCATTTACTTACACAGAACTTCATTGCGGCATAAAAATTCACATAAAATGAAAGAAAAATCGAGTTTACGTTTATCAAAATTGATATTGTTTATACGCAACATCCTGCGGTGGCTGGCGGAAGCAGCAGTGCAAACATCCAACAAAGTGGCGAGGAGGCACTTGCGAACAAGGACATTGGCAGTGACAGTGGAAGCGATAGGAAAAGTAAGTTGGCAGATTTCGAAAGCGCACAGATTTCCCAACAACAAACATCTCTCTTTAATACCAACTTTGTATTTATTTGTTTATTCTTTTGCTTTGCTTGCATTATTTTCGCTTTCAATGTCTGGCATTTATTTGCGAAAATTGTGTGCTGACTTGAGCTGCCTTGATTGGAGTGAAATGGTAGGGATAAAATAAGTAAGCAAAGGAGCAGGAAAAGTATACCAACTCATATGCGAGTATGCAATTGTGTAAGGGTGTGAGTGGTTAGAGAGAAACTGATTGTTGCCTGGGCAGCGGTCCGTGTGCGCGCTTAGCGTTTGCACATTTGCTTTGGTTGACAATTATATAAATAGTGGCGCAAGCGTTTATGGCAGCAGATTTTTGCGATATATTTTTTGCCTTTCTTCTAATATGGCACCTTTCGAGCCACAGCTTAGCCCCCTTCGCTATAGCTTTTATGGTTTATGATATGCAGACTTCGTTTGGTCTAATTCATATCAGGTTAAAGCTTTATGCGGAGTGGTCAACTGACACTATACGAGTATTAAGCGACTGAGTGGAGTGATGGTGAGTCGACAGAGTAATACGAGTTTTACTTATGTATGTGCCGCCTTGATCAAAAAGTTCCCGGAATATAGAAGAGAAAGAAAGAAAATTCAAAACACAACTTTATTCTTGTTATCGCCTTTAAAGAGCTCCTCATCAACTGCAACGGACTTATGCTAGCTCTCGAAATATTTCTGGAACTCTATTCTGGCTATAGAAATCAGAGCCATCTACGATTTTTCCATGGCTTACTTTCGACTCTTAAAATGCGTTCCCCATAGTCGGTTTTTGACTTAATCAACCAGAAAAAAGATTTTGGGCGCCATATCAGGTGGATTCGATGGCTTTCGTATGGCATTCTTTTTGTTCTTCGTCAAAAATTCACTGATAGTGATGGCACTGCTCGATGCTGCGTTACTATGGTGCAAAATCCTCGACCTTTTTTCTCCCAAATCTTTTCTCTTTTGGCGAATTGCTACACGTAAAAGTCTCATACTCGTAATGCCAAATAATAGTCTTTATTAACTGTGTGATCTTCTGAAAAAAATTCGTGGTGTACAATACCGTAATAATTCATAAAAACCGTGACCATTGCTTTCTTTTCTGACTGAAAGTGATGTGCTGTTTTTGGTCTTGTTTCATTCGGAGCTCTCCACTCACTCGCCAGATGTCTGGATTGCGTGCTGTACTCACAAGCCCACGTCTTGTCTCCAGTAGTGATGCGTTTGATGAATGTTGGGCCGAATTCAGCCTGGCAAATCATGTCTTTGGTGATATCAACACAGTCTCTTTTTTGCATGAAATTCAGGCCCTTTCGGACCAACTTTGTAGCAACACGTCGCAACTCTCCAATCATTAACTAAAATATCCTGAAAGGATTCATAAACAATGTTGAAGTTCTATGGAAGCTCCCTGCGGTTAATTTGCGATTAATGTTCAACTTTTCTTTCACTTCATCGATGTTTTCATTAGTTTTCGATGTAGACGGCCTGCCACTAAGTCATCCTTCGTCATCCTTCATGGACTCCGAGGATCTTCCTACTCGTAAACAGTGTTTTTAGAGCTTCATTAGCGAAACAGTTTCCTAACATTTCCCAGGTTTTCGCACCATTGAATCAATTTTTAACGCAAAATTTAATACAAATCCGTTGTCTCGTTCTTGCAAATTCAAATCCATTTTTAAAACAGTAAAAAATTTAAAATCCGGGCGCAGGTAGATTTATTCAAGACGGCGCAACTTTTATAAAAGCCAAACCATGGCGATACAATTTTGGTACGAATCACAGATGTGGCAATCGCACAAAAAAAAAAAACACAGATCTCAAGTCAGTTGACTTACAGCGTTACCTGGCGGTTGTTCCGAGAACTTTTTGATCACTTCTTTTCTAACATATGTCATGAGCTTATCTTGTCAAATGCGAGGTTTTGAGGATGATTGACACAAACCAAAAGATTTTCCTCCGATGTTTTTCCTAGACGGGTATAAGGAAGAATACACGTAAATTAATTGCTACATACTAACTTATTTACATAAGGTTTGCTCCCATATACAGACAAGTTCTAATAAGACTTGTTATTTTAAGAAACATAGAGGTTATTGTTTTAAAATGAAACATCTAAAAATTTCCCTCCCTTCTATTTCACTATTTTTTTCGAAATTCGGCTCTTAACAATTAACATACATGTGAAAAATGACATCATTTAAATGTCTAGCAAGAGTACGTCCACAAGTAAAATAGCCGATTCATGAACGACTAATAGTTGAGAACGTCGAGGTCGAGATGTCGATGCTGAAGGTTGTTCATCAACACTTTGCGCTATAACACCAATATTCCCAAAGGACGTCGAGATTTTCGTTAGCCTGTCCTTTTTTATCTTCGACAGAACCAGTTTCTTGAAATTTGTTCACCAACTTTCGAATTGTCGACTCATTCGGATGATTATTTCCATAAAAAATTACGAATTTGCCAAATGTTGTTCTTGAATATTGACCATTTCAATACTTTTAACGCGTTGTTCTATCTTGTAAAATGTACATCTGTCTACTTGACAAATGTCAAAGATGGTATAAAAAAGTTAACGTCTAGGAATTATTCGCTTTTGACACCTAGGCGCCACTTTTTAAGCACTTTAAAAAAAAAAATACGAGAGCTTTCGCACGCTATTATTAGTTTTGATTGACGCTCAACGTTCAATGACGTTCAAGTTCAACTACTTTTATTCTCAAGTTGCTAAGCCAATTAAAAGCAGTAAACAAAGCTAAGTTCTTTTCTACTAAGCTTTTTTCCAAATTGTGAATAGAGCTTCCTTTTCTACTGCCACCACCAGCAGAACCTGTTCACGCAGCTATAATTTACTGAGCTGAATCCTTTTTTCCGAGGCACAGGGTGGACTTTCAATTTCTACTGACACCGTTAGCAGAAGCTGCTCGCACGGCCATGATCTACTGAGCTGAATACTTCATCGCTGCACTATGTCCATGATGGTTATCTTGGTGTGTGCATCTGGAGCCGGATAGCACGAGAAAGAAACCACTGGCGCGCTCGACCAAAATCGCGTAAGCTGTTATCGCGCCAATCAAGAAGATGCCCATGTCGGTCTAGTAGCAGTCGCCCTTTGGCAGGCAATGGCAAACCTCCGATGGTATTTCTGCCATGAAAAACCTCTTATAAAGACACATTTGCGGAGGCGGCTGAAAACGGTAGGTATCTCCATTTGTGGAACAACATCAAGATGCACACCACAAATATCATAGGACGAGGAGCTCGGCCAAGCACCCAATATATGCCCATGACGTTGTAAAACTCGTACAGCCTATTGTTGTAACGTCTGCTGATTTTAGTGTTGACAAAGAACAAAAGACATGTCGAGAAATTAAGTGAATACATCTTCGTCTGCCATCCATTTTCTATAATTCATCCATTTCTCTATAAGTATTTGCTGAATTCCATTGCAAAATTTCGTCAATCTTTAGTTTCTCCCTTAAAATTGCGTCTATCGATGCATTTTCTTTGACTTAATTTGATGGTCCAAACGGCACTAAAATCTTTTCCAACATTTATCATTCCTTAGTATAAAAGACATTCAAGTACCAGCGCCACCTAGCGGCACCACGACAAACTTGACTAAAACCGTATAGCCAAAGCACAGAATACTTTCAAAAATACTGAGTTAAATCGTTGCTTGACTCAATAGTTTTAAAAACTTTAACAAATGTGAAATAATTTTTAAAATTTTTTTAATATTTTTAACTTTTTATATTTTTTTATGTTTTTTTATTTCTTGTTATATATTTAATTTTTTAATGGTATGTATTAAGATAAATATCCACGCATGTATGTATGTATTTGTAGTCCAAGCCAAGCGCCAAGAAGCAATTATGCTACGGTGACAATTTATGACGTACAACAAACTACAACAACAACAATCAAAACGAGTTTGGGAAATAATCTGTGTATATGTCCATACATATATATATGGACATGACTGTTTGTACGTATGTAAAATGTTTATCCTGTGCCTTAGTACCGCACACAATGGCCGACTACTGACACCTTCTGTTATATGCGCGTATGAAAATCATAAACATTCGCTGGCAAGTGACATTCGAGCAACGAATATGCATTTTAATAAAATATCTTAAAAGCCTTATAAATCACACAAAAACAGCGCATACAACAAAACAACAAACCAAGGTAGCAGCAACACCAACAACAACAACAGCAACAACGAGAACTGTAGAACAAGAAGCAACAATGAAGTCGATGAAAGGTACAAAAGTACACAAGGAACTCTGATGGAGTTGCTGTCCGCTCAGCAATAAGAAACTCCAGGAGCAACGGCAGCAGCGACAATCGAAGACGAATCGCAGCAACACAACTTATTATTGTAGGATTTAGAATGGAAGGGAGCATCAGAACGTAGAGCGGGTGGCACAGAAGGCTGATGCTGTTTGGGGCCTGAAGCTTAGGCTTGAAGCGAGTTCGATTTGTTGATATGGCGTTTGCCTTCCTTTGCACATACAAACATACAAGCGAGTCACAGTCTTTCGCCTGTTGGCTTGGTTGCTTCGATCGTCCAACATACATGTGCATATAGGCAAACAAGCAGATGTGTCAGTCAGTTGGTCAGTTCGTAGTTGGTTTCTTTATGTTTTTTTTTGTTTTTTTGATTTTGGTTTTGCTTCTGCTACTCCCAACCGTCGCTTAGTAAATGCGTTTGATACCGTTTGCGGATAAAACCGGTGGGTTCATTTGAACGGCAAGTGAGCAAAGCAGACTATCATAAAGCTTTGAGGTACTATAAAGCCGCACTTAGTGGCTTGGCGGGTGAAGTTCGTTTTTTAAGTGCCGCAGCATCATTTCAAACGTATGCGGTAAGATAAGTTCGCTTATTATGCGTAATTTGGACTGTCGGCGATTTTAAGGTGTCAAAAATGTATTTTGATTTTTAGTAAAAACGGAATTGATGCAGGATTGTATTAAAAGTTAAGTACAATTTGGCAAATTAATGGGAAACGAAATATTATTTACAGCACCAAGCAGGAATTAATTCGCACTCGGAAGAAGATTTTTTAACCTTAGCAGTCGTAGTCGGATGGGTTGGTGCGTGCGTAGATTCGAATCTCTGTGCATGAAAAACACTGTTTGATTTTTCTAATAGCGGTCGCCCTTCGGCAGGCAATGGCAAACCTCCGAGTGTTTTTCTGCAATGAAAAAGCTCTCATAAAAAATATCTGACGGAGTCGGCTTCTAACTGTAGGTCCCTCCATTTGTGGAACTATGTATATCTAGACGCACGCCAAAAATAGTAAGAGGAGCTGGGCCAAACACCTAACAGAAGTGGACGTGCCAATTATTTTTTTTTATGTTTTGTTTAGCTTCGCTTATTAGTAGTTTACGCCTTGATGTTGTTCTACAAATAAGGTATCCTACAGTTTTAGCTCTCGCAGCAAACAGCGAACGGGTTTTGGAGGATCGAATGACTGCCAATTTGCTTACTTAACGTAGCAAGTAAAGTGATTTTACTCCAGGGATAACCACAGCTGGGGAGAGATGTTTGTTTTATGGTCCGCGTAGTTCAATTGAGCATCCAAAATATTAGCACTTAGCGGAGTTACAATCAATGATTTCATATTTTTACTAAAGTCTTAACATATATTATCCAATTAACGGTTGCTTGTAAGTAAAAGCGGAAAACTTAAAAGAAGGAGTGTCAAATTCCAATCATTAACCAACTGGCGCATTCTGTCTAGACTACAAACACACACAATTCGCGGAAAATTATCCACCAGCATCTTTTCTGCAGACACAAAATATTTTATGCGATAATAGCAGACTTTTAATTTAAGGCTTTCAATCAAATTGTTTCAAAGCACCAACTGGAAATATAATGTTGGAAGACAAAGCAAAAATGGTGCGTTTCAAATTGGTGTGTTTGTATGTATGTGTGTGCGTATTTAATTATGACATTTGACAACAATGATTGCTTTAATTAGCTATATGATTACGAGTTGTGGTGTTTGGGTTCGTCATCACAGCAAAATCCACTGCCCAATCAAGACTGCAGAGATGCCAAATATACAGTGATGCACAAAAGTGTGCAGAAGAGTAGAAAATTGGCGGTCGATTTATATGTGATTCAATTTATAGTCAAAAAATCGTATATATATAGATCATATAATAAGAGACTCGATCTGAAGATCGCCATTACTCTGTGAAAATCGTATTCTATGGATCAAAATAAGACTCTGCTAGGAGCCATGCTTCCAATCGAGTCCCAATTTGGTCGAACGAAAATCCCACTTGACCCATTTAGAGTGCTCCAATCGAGTCCAAATGTATGACCGACCCACTAACTTTGGACGGCCGATCCACCCATGCCAGTGGCACACCCCCTGGAACTCCTCTGGGGGTTCCCCATACAATCATTTCAAAATATCACCATTTTTGGCCTTTACATTAGAAAAGAAACTAAAAAGTTCGACCCAAATTGGGGGACATCAGAATTCGTTTTAGAGGTATGGTTCCTTCGGCAAAGTTTCTTATTTTGATCCCTAGAATATGATTTTCACAGAGCAATAGGCGATTTTTTTGCCTCCCCATAAATCGACCCGGCCTAATATATATATATATTGGCGCGTACACCCTTTTTGCGTGTTTGGCCGAGCTCCTCCTCCTATTTGTGGTGTGCGTCTTGATGTTGTTCCACAAATGGATTAAAATTATACGCCCTACAAAAAACACAGAAAAAAGAAGTAAGAAAGAAAAACAAAAATTCGAAGTGATTCTCTAATTCTTGCATATTGGTGGAAGATACCTGGTTAAAGTAGGCTAGGGTACGGTGGGAGCCATGTGGGTGCATTGGTTCCTGGACATAGCCGGAAATACCGTGAGTCACGGAATTCATTTAAAATACTGAGTATTTTATTCCCACGTTCGAGGAATGATTTCAAGAGTTACTCATCAATAGCTGGTAAATTCATATGGAAATATAAAAAGTGTTGCGTTCACTTAGCTGAGCCCCTTAACCCTTTATTCGACGAAGAACGAGAGATACTACTAAGGCTTACAAAATGCTGTACAATACTTTACCCAAGGAAAACTAAGCTATCAATTTACTACTAATTATATGACCACCAGTGTTGGAACGCGCCACGGTTACTTTTTTGTCAGAGGTAGTTAACAGCAAAGGTTCCGTCCCACAAGTGGGGTATGCCGCCACTAACCCTATAACATTCCTCCCCTTTCTACTGATTCCCTCTTGGGGCTGCCAAAAGCATTTCATCAAGGTGGAGCCTTGCTTATGCCAATGTGAGCAATGCGGCATCGGAAAGTTGCAATCTCGTTACTCGATATCGATTTGTCGTCTGTTTGGGTTCGTCTTGAGGCTCTACCTCACGCGTTCATGTTTGTCGTCTGTTCGTGAATACAGTCACCCCCACAGGAGATCTGTTTTAAAATGGCTTCTTTAGATGACGCGGGGTATTTTAGATCAGTCGCATTCGCTTTGCTTCCGTTTTGCGCTCCCACTCTAAGTTTCCGAGTTTTATTACTATCCTTGCTGCTAACTTTTTCACTGCTTCTCATTCCTCTTTCCAGTTCAACAGTTGCGTTAAAAGGTTATCTGGTTCGGGCCCTCAGGGCAGATCGAATTATGTACGGTGGAAGTACGCATGAAAGCCACCATGCCCCCTGAGAATCTGGGTTAGATAGTAATCTGTATTGCTGTGCTTTCTGCTTACCCGTTCATCTAGTTTAGGGATCAACTTATATGCCCATCGGCCTTTGGAGGAGTGATCCCATCTATTTTCCCACTTTGCTATTGGCGTTCGCTCGCCCGGTTATTTTGTCTTCAGGTTTCGGTTTGTGTCCACGTGAGTGATTTTTACTCGCTATAACGCAGATTGCATCACCAGATACTGTTCTGTACGCACATGGTACTCTGAGCGCGCTAAGTCTGTTAGCTTGCAGTACCTCTTTTGAACGTCTCGTTGGCCCTCCTGACCGCACTGGGGCGGCGTATAGGAGAATAGAGTTAGTAACAGTTGAATCTTTCTTCTATCTTCCTGGAAGTGTTCCAACGTTTGATAGCATCCGCATGAGTGCCTTATTCACTCTCATTGCCTTGCAACTGGTTATTTTTAGATGGTCATTGATATGGATGTGGACTCCACGATATTTGAACCATGCGTGGGATGCGATGTCATGTTCCTCCAACTGAAATAGTGAGGCTCTCGTTTCGCCTACATTTACTGATAAGGACCAGTTCAGTTTTCCAGATTAACCAACCTTTGCACTCTTGCAACGGCATTATTGCACATATGCGTCAAGCAGGCGTTACGTTTATCAGTTACCACTAAGGAAATATCATCTGCGTAACCCCCCACAGTTACATTTACTGGCATCACAATCTTAAGAATCCCGTCGTACATAGCATTCCACAGTGTTGGCCCTAGTACAAATCCTTGTGAGACGCCTCTCGCCACTATGTACCTTTTTGATCCTTCTTCTGTGTCGAAAAGCAGGACTAGCTGGCTTAGATAGCTGCTAATGATACGAATCAGACAACGCGGTACTGGGAAGCTTTTGATTGACGAGAGGTTACTGTAATTGCTGTAGATACGACTCATCATTTCATTTGCAATTACCCCGAAATATGAAGAATGAAATTCAGATATTTGCGAGAGCATTTCTTTGAATGTTTGGTTAATCCAGATGACGTCTCCTAAACTATATTTGAAGGGTTTCAAAGAAACAAGCTCTTCACATTTCTTTGGGAACTGGATCTTCAAAGATATAAGCAGGTTTGGTACCCCTTCGTTGTATAAAATGTTTGAATACCTGAAAAGGTTAAGGGATAAGTAAAGGAAAGATTGGTAAAATTCCTTAAACATCACTCGGTGAACATTTTTTATTGATATTTTTGATTTTATCCTTACCTTATTACGGTCATGATCCCCTTCCCCAAACGCGCTGTGTATACAGACAATGGACGTTTAAAAAGTCTGTAGTAGTGTCTTTTGAAATAATGTACACCAAGTTTCTGCCAGATCGATCCAATTCTTTATGTTTGGCATTTGTTTTAATCGAGGAAGTCGAGTGATTTTCCTTTTCCATCATAACAACGCACCAGTTCCCACTTTAGCAGTTGCGGTCGTAAAATTAATGGAAATAGGGTACCAACTCGTTTCACATTCTCCGACTTGGCTCCCTCGAATCCTTCGGACTACTATTTGTTTGCCAATTTGAAGAAAAAGCTGTCGGGAGAAAGATTTTATTCAAATGACGAGATGATTACAGAAACGAATGGCTACTTTTCAGGCTTAGGTAAATCCTTTTATTCGGAAGGTAACAACAAACTAGAACAGCGTTGGACGAAGTGTTTAAACTTAAAAAAAGGTGTACCACAAACAATTAAGTAGTTCTTATTTTTGCGCGTACTTTTCAAACGCCCCTCGTATACATGTAGGCATTCGTATATATTCCCTTTCAAAAATATCTCTTTACTTGTATGCAAAATATATAATTTGAGCTGCATTTGGACCCTTGTCAAAAATCACTCACAATAATACCTCGCAGCTTGAATAATTTGCACAGCAACAACAGACTTCCTGTGTAGCAGCAAAACTTTATGTGCAACATATTCGCAATCAAAATTAATTTAGCAATAAAATTTTATTCTGATGCGTTGGTATGCTTGTGATTTAATTCCCTTGTGCATTTCCATAATGATATGAAACTGAAAATTGGCATATCGAAAATAATCATTTTACTAAAATTATGCCTTCAACTTGTCACAATCAATCCCAGCAAATGGCCATATAAATAAGCAGTTCGTAAGATCGTTGTTAATCATTACGACACACCTGCAGACACAAACAGACACCAGTAAAGAATGCAGGCACACACACGAGCATGCACCCTGTAGGGAAATTTAGTAGTACCAAACTGGTGTACTTCTAGGGAATTTGGAGCCAATATTAGTTCATGCTTTCGCTTTTTTCCATAAAACACAGTGGTAATTTTACGCGGTGATGCCTTAGGAAGACTCAGTTACTCCCTTTTCTATAGTTTACTTAGTTTTAGTACTTAATTTAACCGACGCTCTGCATCCCGTTTACATAAATTCAAGTAGATTATTTTGAATTGTTAATTACCACTTAATTCGCTAATTCTCCCAGTGTTATTTTACAGGTCGTATGATACGGGACACTATAAAGATATCTCGTTACGCACTGCTTGATCAGCGCAGTGATTTCGAAATTTACAGAATCGTACTAGTTATGAATAGGAAAGTTGTTGTTCAGGTTTCATCGGACTCAACAGCCGCACTATTACTTTTGCCCTTTCTTAACTGGATAAATAGAATAACCAATTAAATGGAGTGAGAGCAAAACGAAGTACCTCCTTTCACGATGCACATAATGTAGAGGTGTGGCCAACATCAGACCGTTTGGCGGCTCTCTGCTATTTTGAAGAAATTAGCTGACTTGAAGGTGTAACCGGGGTTATGACGGCGATTTGTTTGAGACAAAACTGAGATTGTGTTATGGTATAAGAAAAAATCAATGCAGCCACCGCTCATGTTACTTCGTTGCCTTCTGTAAAACGGCTGATTGGAAAGCATAAGAATACGTGTGAAATGATCGAACATAATTTTTCTGCCGAATCCCCGATGACGTGGCATCCGAAGTTCTGCTTACAATTTTGCTGCGGTTGGTCAAACCTTGTAATCTATTTACAATATCATCCTTGCATACTATCATCAAACAAATGCTCCAAGAATACTTGTTTAATTGGGAATCAACATTAATATCGATAAACTTTGAATTCTAATGCAGCACCCCTTTTGGCGAAAAGTATTACTTTGGGCAAAGTAGGCAATGGGAAGCAAATTTGTCTCTCGACGAAAGAGATATTCTTTATACTTGTCTAATCATGCTCACCCCAGTTAAGGCCAATTTGATTTCCTTCCACTAAGTAAGTTGCTTAAACCACTTAGATATTTTTAAGAGGGGTAACTAGTCCGCCCAGTGAGACATTTTGCAAATTTCCCAGGTCCTCAAAGAAATAATCGCCAAGATATTTGGCACGGCTTCTTTGAAGTGCAGGGCATTCACAGAGGAAGGGTTTTACCGACTCAATTTCTTCTTCGGCTCCACAACTCCTGCAGAAGCTATTGTGAGGTACACCCATTCTACTGGCTAGGGTGACAACAGTGCAGTAACCCGTTATAACACCTGTGAGGAGGCTGGTAGTTGATCTGTTGAATCCTAGCAGACATTTCGTCCTTTTAAGTTTCAGTTTTAGCCGGAGCGTTTTGGAGGTTCTACAGTTAGTAGTCAGAGACCATCTTCATACTACTATAAGATATAAACGAGTCTGTTGAAGCTTTAAGAACCTTTCAATCACGAAGCGCGCATACATGATGAAAGGAATGCAGCGAGTACAGACCCAGTGACTCCACCAATATGACTACCGACCTACTTGTGGTGACAGGAATATACGAAAACTTTATCTATAGTGGAAAAACCAAATGGAGATGGTCTTTGCTTCACTTGACTAATGGACTAATGGACGTCAATCAGTACGAGTAAGAAAAATAAAAAACGCGACTTGGTGAATTGGGCCAAAATCGCTTAGGCGTCAAATAAGTAGAGTAAGAATAGGTGATTTTTCCCACAGGGTATATTTCATTTGTGGCACAAACACGTACACATATGTATACTCGTACGCTTGCCTACGATTACTGCCTGCCTTCGCCTTAGGTGCCTTATACGCACGTGAATCTAAACAGCAAATATGCTCACAAAGCCCAACTCATATCAGAGATAATTACTCTTACTACGCAAATGATAGTTAGTTGTTGGAAGCTGGGGGCAAAGGAGGTATTAAGCAGGTATGAAAGCTTCATGTTAAGCAGTGCATGAAAGCCAACTAGTTGCTCACTTCTCAAAAGCAGTTCACATTTTGTGCTGGCGGTCTTATCGTCGCCTCTGCGGCAGCAATATTTACTCCGTCGCCGGGTTGGTGAATGGCTTCGCGAATCATAGAATTTTTTCACTCTTAAAATTCTATCAAAACATATTCATCACTGTGATTTACGGTGGCGGTGCAATCATAAAGCTCTGAAGCAAAGCATAAAACGCCGCGCAGTGATAATTTGCTGCGTGGTTGGTCAGCGAGTTTCTATTTCTTATCATGTAAAAAAATTTAAAATATGTAATTACGATAGGCAAAGGAGATGTGGCATGGGAAAGCTGATGATTTGAAAAAAAAAAAATAACCACTGGGGAGAGTGTGTGCGATCCAAGTTAGTTGCTCTCTGACTGTCGCAGCTAATTTAGTGCGTGCAATAAATTTTATTGAACGATGCTGCACACGAGTGTGTCTTACTGTTCAGTTGTTATAAGCCTTAGACAAGTACCTATTATGATGGCCAAGAAGGAAGAATTTCTCTAAACGCTCCAAAATGTTTGTTGATCAAATAAGAAGATGCTTTAAAATACAATGAATCACACTCGGGCAACTTTCTGTCGTTCGATTCATCGCTTTTTTTAATTAAATGTTTATTAATTGCCCTTCTCAGCAACATGGTTTTACTTATGGGAAACCACCATCATCGTCATTGTTAGCTCAACAACCCGATGCGGGTTTTGGCTTGCTGTAACAGATGTCTTCAGTTCGATTTATCTCTCACTTGAGTTCTCCAACAACGTATACCAAAGAGCTTAGCGTCCTGATTCACGCCATCCAATCATCGGAGTTTAGGCCTTCCTTTGTCTCTATTTTTCTGCACATACCCAGTAGGATTTCTTCGGTGGATACGCTTCTTCTGCTCCTATAATGCGCCCAGCCAATCGTAGACTGTTGAACTTTATTATCGTGACAATACCCAGGTGGTTATACAGTCTTTTGAAGCTCGTGATTGAATTGTAAATGCCGTTTTCGCAAACAACACCATCTATTTTTCGTCGAATTTTACACTCTGGAAAACCATGAAATTGAAATATCTGCATCCGGAACAAATTTCATTCATTTCCAGATATATTTTTTGGATTTTTTAAATATTATTTTAGTTCGTAGTATTTTTCATTCAATCTAGACTGGGCTAAGACCGGTACGGTGTTTGGTATCATCTTTCGTCACTGCCTAATGGGAGCACATGGGAAACGTATGGAGTTTCCCTCAAATGATTTCTATCGCAACTGCATGAACGAAGAGGAACGCGATATCACTGTCTAAACTTTTACTATCATACTTTGGATGTCTAGCGGGCTTGGAATCGGTAGCGACATAAACTGTCTTCTGCACATAACGCACATAACGAGTGACCTCAAACTAATTTTTCCGTCTTACCACCAACATTTTATCTTTCCTATCTCTATATTCTTTTTATTGAAATTTATCCGGGTTTCCTAACTGAGTGCTTGGACTTGTCCAACCTCCCACAAATTTAATCTAATGGAGTGTCAAAACTCTAACGTCACAAGGGAGCAAACCTTTAATAACTGAATCCTTGTGCCCGCTGATCGTTTCAGTATTTACTGGTTTATATAATGCTGGGATTTTAATAAAATAATCAAAAAGACTCAAATCAGTAAGAAGATGAACCCAGAATACTGGATTCTTTTTCGTTTTCGCTGGAATTTCTGTTGCTGTAAATGGAAAAAGACAAAGTAAAGACTGACAAAGCATCAAATAAAGGCTGATAAAATAAATGTAATGTTTCGCAGGATTATTTTTGTTCTATCTTATTTTTCAGAAATAAGCATTCATATAAATTCACATCAACAATCTATACTTAGCCATATCAAGCATTCATTTTTATTGTGGCGGCGCTGAAATTGGATTTGCAACAGTGAAAAAAGATGTAAGTTTATGGCAACACATATCCAGAGATATAAAATTCTTAACAGTGTTTATGTATAAGTACATACATATACATATGTGTACAACCGAATGATATATGTATGTATGTGCTGAGATTACAAAGCGCTCCGCTTATGCTTTTGTCCTTTCCCACCACACCCTATGCGCATACATTTTTCCTTATAATATTATGGTTGGATGTGTTGTAGCATAAGAAAGCGGATGAGACACATGGCATATGGCACAGCGCTACGCCATTTTGAAATTGTATGATTGAGGGAATATTAGTGTGGGAGTGTTTTGTTGCTATTTACGCAATCAATAAGTGCCAAAACCAAAAATAGGGATACCCGGTGGGGTGGTGAATGTGAGAAGGAGGCACTAAAGAAGCAAACAATAAAAATAAATGCCAAAGCGAATAATAATAAAATAACAAATATGGCGGAGATAACGAAAAAACAAAATTATATGTACATATGTATGTATGTATGTACACAGGTATACACACAGATGCATTATGAAGTTTTCCTTTCGTGGCATGCCACATATGCATAGACATCTAATCCTTTTTTCGTTTTGAAGAACTTTTGCAAAGCGCATAGGATTTTGAATTTAGTTTATGCATTTTAAATACAAGCAACGTAAAATAATAATACACAGGCATACATTTGCATGCAAAAAGGACTTAATAGGATTAAAATCGGAAATAGACCATTTGAAATAAGTGCAGAGCCACAGTCAGCACCAGAAGGCAGAAAAGTTACTTTCTGAGAAATATAAGTCATCTCCTGCGGCTGAGACTCTTCGCTCCAATGTTATAAAGTGTAAACATTTTTGGGATGCTCAAGTCCATTGTAAAATACTCCCATTTAAAAAGCAGCCTCTTTTGATATAGAAGGTTTACGTGGGCACAATATGAACGTCATACATTTCATAAACTGAATGAGAATTACAAAGTTATTACATGTGCGTGAGCGCCTTATACGGCAAAGAGGATTTTATAAGCATCTGTGCTTTTTACATTTCAAAGGTTTTTGGAAGAATAAGGTTAAGCAGAGTGTCCTGTGATGAGCTCAAGTAAGAATATCCAAATTGTAACCATGAATGGATATATTTGTATTCACAATCCTCAGATGTCACATAAACCCAGGCTTCGTTGTTGCTCTACTCAAAACTAGTATTAATAATTTTATTTATTCATGTAAATATTTTTGTATTTTTAGGCATTTTTTTGGCATTTATTCTACGGTTTGTATTTCAAAGTTCTCCGTTGCATACTGATTGGGGTAAGAACCCATTTCAAATGTTACTCTATTTGAACGCACATGATCTTAGACGTGCAAAATTCTTCGCTTCTCGAACCAAAGATTGTTTGAGACTTTCCAAATTTCTGTGAGGCCTTTGACAGGCCACATTCTCCAATTCTGACCACAAACTGTAGTCCAATGGATGGATGGCCAATCGTTTGCGCTATGAACCCAGGAATGCTGTATTTTAGCTTGGTCGAAGATCCAACGCTCTGCATTGAACACAATACTGCTCAACTGCTTCACCAAACCTTCTAAGACATTCCCCTGGTACACTTTTGCCCCGACCTTAACCCATTTTTCGCAGAAATGAAGAGATGTAACGCCTTTACAAGACATTCTCCACCAAACCGTTACGGAGGCTGGACGCTGAACCCTTGGAATAACATTTTTTGCGTCTTTAGAAGTTTACGTTTTTTTGCTTATTAAAAACTTATTTAACAGTGAAAATTGTCTCACCTGTGGAAAGAATATTTTCATGGCCCTGGACCGCGTGCCACCGAAGAAGCTGCTAGCATTTGTCGAGTGTAATTTTCTTTAAGCGCGTTGTCAAAAGATGACCAGTTGAGCGACGGAAGGTGACGGATGTGGAGATCATCTCTAATTAGTCGTGACATGGATCTGGTCGATTCATTCATTTCGGAGGACATGATTTTCTGCTTTAAGTGGATTTCCGCGAGTTCTTTCTCGGACGTATAAAATACGTTTACGTCGCTGATCGGCTGCGAAGTTACGGCTGCACTGGTTCGAACCACGCGAGGACGACCACTTCGAGGGAATCAAATACGAGAGAATTTGGGTTCATGTACTTACGGTTCTTTACTGAAAAAGCTCAAAGCTAGGCGACAAAGTTGGCTTTGGCGTCTTCGGTAAGAAGACCAAAGTAAGCGTTTCAGCTCGTCTTCCTAATCACTGGTGCGTTTTTCAGGCTGAGGTAGCCATGAATGAGGTAGCTGTCTGGTTAATTAAAAATGTGACTACCTTTAGAGAAATCTGTATTTACTCTGATAGCCAAGTGGGGATTAAATCTCTTGGTGGAGTTACCACTAATTTCATCATAGCTCGCAAATACCGGGCATCTCTTAACAAGGTTGAATAATGTTTCCGCATTCATTTGATGTGGGAGCTAGAGCATAGTGACATACCAGGGAATTCGAAGGCACAAAAATCAGCGAGAGAGGGCACTACAACTCGCCTCCCTCTTGGTGAGTGGTCAAGTAGCATTTCCACTTCAGCCAACACGAGATGGGTTGATAGCCTGGCATGTAACGCTACGAAAAAAAAATTGCCAAAATGGACGTCAGCCGCTCAAAGACGGTACTTAATTGGTCAAGGAAAAACGTTTCTATGCTAGTTGAGATGATCACAGGGCACAGTCTCATAGGTCGACATGGTTGAAAGTACCTCATTTCGACTTTTGCAGAAGCTGCAGGAGTGAGGAGGAGAAAGAGTCTGTCAGAAATCTTCTCTGTGACTATCCTACGTGCCATGCAACTAGCTTCCGATACTTGACTTATAGTTCTTGAATGGTACTGATGACTCCCTAAGTGTGAGCCAGATTAGTGGATTTGCACTTAAAACAAACTGGTTTAATGAGGAGTAGCAAATAAACTTCTGCTGTGGCATCGCCATGGATCGGCAAGGGTCTAATTGAGTTCGTTCAAAGACTGACTGCCACTTCTATCTACCTATCAAGAGGCTTCCCAAAGAAAGCGAATACTACATCCATAAGGCTTGCCGCAGACGATGTCAGCAATTAGGGTGTGCCCTGATGTTTCTGAGACTGGGAACAACGTGAGAGGAAGTTGGTCAAGGACTACATTGCCATTCTCAAAAAAAGTGGCGCACCCTCTCGGACTTCATTGTCAATGAGTTTATGACAAATTACGGTTTAATCTGTTTAAATCTCTGTTTATACAATCAACTTCTTATCACAATTAACTCATTAAATTATTTAAATCTTTTATTGCATAATTTATCTTTCAATATCCTTAAATTTTCAGCGATTTCCATTGCGCATATGAAAAATCCCATACACAAAAATGCACATTTATAGTGCCTCGTTAGCATTCCATGCACGAATGTAACAGAAAAAGTACTTGGCCTGCATGCGGCTCCATACGGTACTGCTGCTTCTTGGATCCTTCTCCCATCCTTGCCCAGCAGGCTGGCACACCATTTCGATACACTGCTCTATTATCCTTCCTTTGTCAGCATTTTATGCGCCGATTGTTGGCATCTTTTTCCCGTTCGTTGGTTGCCTCGCATTTTTATGCATTTTTATATGTATTCGTCTTTTTGCATACTTTATACTTTTTTTGCAAATTCGCGAAATTTATGTGCGCCATTGTTTTTATGGCATGTACCCATTTTCTCCTCCCACCTGCTTGCTCGCGTTTGCCAGAAGTCGGAGCTGGCGGATAGTAAACGAATAGATGCTAGTTAACGAGCAGTGGGTTGGGACAAAGTAAATGTATGAGCGGGTATGTATGTGTATATGTACATATGTAACCTATATATGTTTTAATGTATGGCACAGTGTTATCTGTGGGGTTGTTTACTGGGGTGTAGAGGTTTGGAGCGCAACATTTGTAGTAAAAATGGAGGTGGGAGTTCAACCAAGTGGCGTATTATTTTCATTTATGCCATAACTACGGCGCAACACCATGAAAATACCCAAAGCGCATAAAGGAGTACAAATTATCATTTCTACATTCAATTTCGCTTTATTCTTGATGTTCCTATACACTAAGCGAAATATTTATATGGGACAAACCAACTTCATAATTTTTCTTCTAAACTAGCAGCATACTATTTTCTTGAATTGCCTTAAAATGTTCTGAAGTGATCTCCAGTTAGTCCATACCTAACTCCAATGGAGAACCTTTGGAGTATTCTTAGCAATCAAGTTTATAAAGACGGACGTCAGTTTAATAATCTATTGCACATCTAAAGAGCTATTCAAGAGGAACGGGCTTAAAATCTACCTTAGTGCGCTTCAGGCACTCGTAAATTCGTTGCCACGGCGACTAGTATCAGTTATAATAAATAACGGAAGGCGTACAAGCTATTTAATATTATTGGATATCATTTTCTTAAGATTTAATTTAATATAAGTTTTATTTATTTATTTATTTTAATAATCTACATTACAAAGTACCTTACAGACTAGACAAAAATGTTAAGAAAACCCAGCTGAATTCGGAAAAAATAATATTAGGAATCAGTATAAATAAAGGGTGGTTAAATTTCAAGGGCGGATGTTGAATGTGAACCACACCTAAAAGTCAAGTTTTTTTTGCATTTC